>JAKCPB010001588.1:0-189813 GCA_021442155.1 Cymbidium sinense | reverse complement strand
AATTGGTCCCTTGACCAATTTGACTTATTGGGCAAGTTCTAATCTACCCAAATTGGATTGAACCAAACCAACAAAACCTCCCATCATGATTGTTGATCACCCTAGGTTGATCAATTGTCAAATTGGGTCAAACCAAGTCAACTTGGTCATTTGACCAAGTCAACCCTTAACCCATATGAACCCAAACAAGCCAAATTGCAACCTAAGCCAATTCCTTGAAACAATGATTCATACCAAATCAAAATCAATATTTGAATATGACTTGACCTTTAATTGAGTCAAACCAAACCAAATTGATTGTAACCAATGGCTCAAATTCATTCAAAATTGATTGTTGAACTTGACCAAAGTCATGATTGGACCCAATTGAACTCAATTGACCTACTTAGCCCAAATTGACCTAAAGGTTCAAGTTGGCCTAAATCAAAACCAAATTCAAATTAATTGAAACCAAAGCCTACAATCATTTTCAATTGGTCACAACCCAAACCAACACCCAACAAGCCAATTTGGCCAATTTGGTCAAATTGGTCAACTCAACCCATTTGACCCAAATGAATTCAAATGAGCCAAAATCAAATATAAAGCCAAACTAAACCAAACCAATTAAACCAAAACATCCCAAATAATCATATGAACTTGGCCCCAATCCTTGGTTTGATTGACCAATTGGTCAACTTTACCCAAACTAACAATTTGACTTAAATGAGTCAAATTAAGCCAAACCTAACCAAATCAACTCAAATTGACTTGAAATTTGGGCTAACCACTTTTGGCTCATTTCAAATCTGCCCAAATTAAATCCAATGCTAAATGATCATTCTACCCTTGGGTCAAGGGCATCACATGAGACAAATCACCCATGTAAATGGTCATTTCCATTCCTTGGCCACTTGGTACTCTCCCAATGGTCCACCTAGGCACCTAGGATGCTGCTCAACCTGACCCAAGGGGTGGTTGGGTCAGCCATGACCCATGGGAGGTTAAATCACCTCACTCTCCCCATTGGAGCATTTGAAACCCATAGGACACCCACGATTCCTCCTTGGCATCCAGCTCCACACCTTCAAACAACCAAGCTGAGCTAACTCACCTCTTTCCTGCCACCCACGACTCCCTAAGATGGTTAGACAAACACTAGAAGCCAAACCCAATCCCACCATTTGATCAAGATGAATGGGGGTATACATCCCCTCGTTTCCACTCAAACACACACAAAGATCATTCCTTAGATCCTATACCCAAGACAAGCCACAGAGCCATTCCCAAGCTCCCAAGCTTGTTCTCGATCAAAAATGCCATTCCCATCCATCTCAAAATAGGACACTCCCATTTCCAACCTAACTTACCCATTTCTCAATCAAACTCAAATTAACTTTGCACGCACCTTTCCTAGGCCTCATCGAGCAAGAATGAATTATCTCCTAAGCTTCTCGAGCACCGGAGGTGGGACATTGATCAAAGTAGAGCTCCAAATCATCAATTTGTGGCCTTCCGAGAGAATGCTGAGGAATTGATCCAATTATTGCACAACAAGGATTCATCTCCACTAGATGAAGCTTCCTCAATCATTTGAGCCATTAATCTTGATATCCAGCAAGGTATGCTTCCAAAATGGATCCTTAGGCAAAAATGGGTTGGAGCTTTTTGAAGAAAACTTGCATCTCATGTGATCTTGACCATTGGATCCCATCTGATTGATGTTGTGAAGGTGTGGGATCCTTTTAGAGTTGATCTGAGATCGAGTAAGCTTGGATCAAGTGAGCAATGGTGGAAGGACTCCATTCTCCCTCACTCATGTGATATTGGATCACCCACCATCCCTTTTGTGTGATCAAAATGGATGATCCTGATTAGATCCACTAGATTGGTCTGATTTAATCTTATTAAGCTATGGAATTAATCGTAGCTGTCTGATCTTAGATCAAATGGTGATGAAAAGCTCATCACCTCCATATAGCAGAGATAAGTTTAAGTAGCCAATCCTACAACATCATGTGGAAAGCGTGCCGCGTTAGCATGCCATGTGGCACTAATAGGATTATGCTTTAATTAGGCAATTAATCATTTTTAATGGCTGAAACTTCTAAAAATCATAAAAAATCATAGAGAAATAAAAAAAATGCAAATAAATACTCATTTTAAAGGTATTTCATAGGAGAATTAATTAAAAATGATCTTAACTAATTTTGAATAGTAATTAAGGTTTAATTACAAAATTAATTAGCTTAATTACTTCTTAATTACTTGAGCAATTAATCCCAAAATTTGTGGGTTAATTTAATGAAATGACCTCTACCTCCCGTGATTTTCTTGGGATTTATTGCTTAATTAGGAAAATTGATTAATTAAAGCTTAACTACTCTTTTAAGTGAATTGATGATTAATTAATCCCATGAATAGTAACAAATTGGTTAATTAAGTTTATTAATCATTTTTCAACAGTAAGTGAACTAAGGAATAGGGTTGGGATCCCTTTCCCTAAGTTCATTTCACCCATTTTTAAAATAAAATTAATTGAGATTTAACTAATTAATTAAATCACTTAATCAAATTGAAATCATAATCACATCAGAGCTTAATTAATTAAATCATGGGGTAAATCTTTAGGTGTTTAATAACCTAAGAGAGTTTAATTAAATTATGGTTAGTCCATATGTGTGGGAAAATCGTAAGAGTAATTAATTAAGTCCTTTAATCTAGTTAAATATTAATCATGAGTCAATTGCATTAGGCCCTTTTATTTCTTAGGATCATTACAAGTTTATTTTCATGCATATCATGTTGTCTCATAATTATTTAAAATTACTTTAAGGTGAAATAGGTAAGGTAATTAATTCATCTAATTAAGGTTTCAACTTAATTAACTCATAAAATCAACTTAATTACATTTCCTTAAATTAAATCAAATTATTAATGTGGGAATGGATTTAAAACAACAAGTGATGATTTCTCTTCTCCTCTTTAAATAAAATCAAATCCAAAACCTAATTAATAAGAAGCTTTGGTTTGCTTTAAATAATCTTATTTGATTTGATTGTCCTTAAGAACTAGTTTGGTTGAATGAATCACATGCTTGTATTTGATTGTCCTCTTTCCAATCATGTTAAATTGGTATGTCATTTGAATTCATGCATCCATCTTTTCAAAATCAAGTAAAATAAAATGGATTTCCTTTATGTAAGCTTGCGTGTTGATTTAATTTAATATATGCATGACTATTATCACTATTAAATCCAAATGTATTTTCAAAGGCTTATAAATGAATAATAATATGTGTTATGATGCTAGTTATAAATACATAAGAAATGGATGTGCTTATAGCTTAAGTGTATGAATGTTGAGTTCTCTTTCCTCTATTCATGTGTTGATTTATATAAGATTGAATGATAATGGGTATATAGTCTAGACATCCCAGGAACATGAGGCTTTAGCTAGCCCCAAGGAGGTCATTTGATTACCTCACTTCTTTGTTTTAGCAATGGCACATACCCATTCACTCTTATGTATTTCAACATTAGAATTTGGATAAAGCTTTAATTAATATATATAAATGATTCAATAAAAAATATACAATCATATGCATGTTACATGTGATGGAAAAAATGATTTAATATATGTCATGTGGTAGTAATTGAACTAAATTAATCTTAAGATGCCTTTCATTTTGAATAGGATTATTTAAAGTGAACCTAAACTTAGGATTAATTAAATCATTTAATAAGCCATTCACTAAAGAGAACTAAATCAAATTAATATACTTTAGAAAGTGACTTAAGGTAGGGATGAAAGAGGGCAATCCTCTTTTCCTCTTTATAACACTTTGTTGCTAAGTGTAATCAAATGAAACAAAAGAAAACACAAACTAAAATTCTCAAATCAATTAAACTACTTCAAGTGAAATCAACCTTTCTTGTTAAATTGAATCCTTTTACACATAAAAAATACAACACTAATGCCTAAGACTTACCACACAAGCCTTAATACACACATTAGAATTAAGTCACCACTTCTAGCTCTAAGTTAATACAATTATAGTTATTCTTTCATATTCTAGGTTGTATAAGGGTAGACCTCGGCAACCAATTTTTTCTCTCTTCGAGTTGTACGGTGGTACCCGACCGCATCATCCTTTTATTCTTTTACGATAGTTTATATAGTTGTTTGATGTTATGTTTACATTGTGCATTAGGACGACATGCTTTTATAGTTTCTTAAATGATTGATGCTTTAATGTGTGGCTTGGATATGATTAGGCTCTTAGAATAAAAATAACATTTCTAACCAACTAATCACTCATAATTAAATTTTAAACAACTCATAACCTCATCATAAAACTAAGACATAAATAAGATAATTAAAAGATTTAGCAACCCTTAGTTGTATGTTTGTATGCTTCACATCATGCATGCATATTCTTTCTCTCTTGAACATGAAGGATCTCCATCCTTGCATGATAAAGGAATGCTAGACCTGTGAGGGCATCCCTTGTGGTGGAGAACAACTTCTTCTAGCTGGTTTGACCATAACCTATTTCATCATGCATTTAGGTCCTCTTGCCTTGTTCATTGAATCCTCTCAACATCATCCTTTCTTTTTAGAGTTTGGAGATGTTGATCCTCAGTGCAAGGGTTCTTAGACTCATAATGTTGGGATACACATGGGTCAACAAGAACTCTAGATAGCTTGTACACCTACATCCACAATGTAAAGAGCGGTTGTGCTCAATCCCTAGAGTAAGTCTTCATATGAATGTAAGTAAATAAAAACCTAAACCTAAACAATAAAAAAATAAAACCTAAAAAATAAAAAAATAAATAAAACCTAAACCCTAAACTAAAAAAAATCCTAAACCTAAAATAAACAAAATAAAATAAACCTAAACTAAACTAAAATAAATAAAACCTAAAAACTTAAACCTAAAATAAACTAAACTAAACCATAAAATAAATAAAATAAAATCTACCAAAAATAAACCTAAACTAAAAATAAAACCTAAATAAATAAATAAAATAAAACCTAAAAAAAACCTAAACTAAACCTAAAAATAAAACCTAAACCTAAAAATAAAATAAATACTAAACTAAACCTAAACCTAAAATAACTAAACTAAGATAAAACCTAAAATAAATAAATAAACTAAATAAAAATAAAATACTAAATAAAATAAACTACTATAAAGAATAAACTAAATAAACCTAAACTTACTGGTTTGATTTAAAAAATAAATAAAATAAAAAATAAAATATAAAAAATATATAAATAATAACCACTGAGCCCAAATAAAACCTAAACTGAGCCACTAAACCCTCTGAGCACTAAAGCAGAAACAGCACTAAAGGCCACTAGGCCCTTTCACTGGCCACTAACCACTGTCTACTGAGCCACCCAACATCTTGAGCCTGGGCTAAACCTGAGCCAAATCCCTAGGCCTGAGCTAAACCCTAAACCTGACCTAGGCCACCAGAAAAAAAAACCTAAAACTAAACTAAAATAATCTAAAATTAGAATTAAATATCTAAAATAAATAAGATAAAAATAAAATAAAAACTAAAACCAACTAGGCTAAAAAGCTAAATAAAATAAAATAAAAACTAAAAACTAAAATAAAATAAATAAACCTAAACTAAACTAAATTAAAAAACTAAAATAAAATAAACTAAACCTAAAATAAAATAAATTAAAGCTAAATAAATACTTAATCCAAATGATAAACCTAAAATAAAATAAATATATAAATAAAACTAAACTCTAACCTAAAAAACTAAACCTAAAATAAATATAAATAAACCTAAACTAAACAAAAATAAACTAAACTAAATTAAAAAAAACTAAACTAAACCTAAACCTAAACTGATCTTAAAAGATAAAATAAAATAAACTAAAAATAAACTAACTTAAACCAAAATCAAAACCTAAAGATAAACCTAATATAAAACCTAAAACCTAAACCTAAAAATAAAATAAAAACCTAAACCTAAACCTAAAAAATAAAATAAAAATAAAATTAAACTAAATAAATAAACCTAAACCTAAACTAAAAAGAAACTAAAATAAAATAAACCTAAAATAAATAAACTAAACTAAATAAAATAAATAAAAAATAAAAAAAAATAAAATAAATAATAAATAAACTAAATAAACCTAAACATATGGTTTACTTAATTTTTTTAAAAAAACCATAAATTCTAAATCCTCAAACCCTAAACCTAATACTAAACCCTAAACCTTAAACCATAAACCCAAAAAACCCTTGAACCTAAAGCATAAACCATAAAAACATAAACCCAAAAACCCTAAACCCTAAATCCTAAACCCTAAACTTTAAATCCCAAACCCTAAACCTAAACCTAAAATAACTAAATAAATAAAAAAAATAAACCTAAACCATAAAACCTAATAAACCTAAACCTAAACCTAAACCCTAAGAATGGGCAGAACCTTGACAGCAATAACATCATCGTCAACTTGGCTCAGTCTAGATCTAGCGTTCGAGGGGAAAGCAGAGGCGGTTGTTATTATAGTGGTGGTGGGGGAATGTGAGTCTTTGCGGATATATGGTGGTCATTGAGGCTGGTGGATTCTGAGAGAGGAGCCAGAGGTTATAGGTTGTGGTTGTGGAGGGAGATCGAGGATATGATGGTGGATCCCACTTTCGAGAGAAGGTTACGATGGGAACTAGCGAAGAGCGATGATCGATTGCATGCTGTGACTTTATAGTAGACGGTTCTAGTTAACTAGGGTTTTTGATTTATTCTATGCATGCTCATTTTTTGATCTATGTCATCGCTTGTGTCTTAGAAAACTTGGTGTGTTACATGGTTGATAAAATCGAAAAGAAGAAATCTTGAATCTGAATTTGTTCTCTGTTAAAAAAAATACCAAAAACCCTAAACTAAACAACCCTAAACTAAACCTAAACCTAAACCACTAAACCTAAACCTAAACCCTAAACCACAACCCTAAACCCTAAACCACACCTAAACCCTACCTACCTAAACCACCAATACTAAACCCTAAAAAATAAAACTAAACCTTACCTAAATAAACCTAAAAAATAATAAAAAAAACCAAAATAAAATAAAATAAAATTAAAGACAAACTAAAACCTAAACCTAAAAATAAAAATAAAAATAAAACTAAACTAAAATAAAATAAATAAAAACTAAACTAAAAAATAAAAAAAAATAAAATAAAACTAAACCTAAAATAAACTAAAATAAAATAAACCTAAAAACATTGAAATAAAACCTAAAGTAAAATATATAAAACTAAAACTAAAAAAATAAACCTCAGATAAAATAAAATAAACCTAAACCTAAACTAAAATAAACTAAACTAAAGAAATAAAACTAAACCTAAACCTAAATAAAAACTAAACTTAAACTACACTAAACTAAAATAAAATAAATAAAATAAAATAAACTAAACCTAAACTAAAACATAAACCAAAATAAAAATTCTAAAACCTAAACTAAGAAAATAAAATAAAAACTAAACCTAAACCTAAAATAAAATAAAACTTAAAATAAAAATAAAATAAAATAAAAAAAAAACTAAAAAAAACCTAAACTAAATAAAAGAATAAACTAAAATAAAAATAAACTAAAATATAAAAAAATAAAGATAAATAAAATAAATAAAATAAAATAAAAATAAAATCATATATAAAATAAAAATAAACTAAACCTATTGGTTTACTTAATTTCAAAATAAAAATAAAAATAAAAAATACTGACCACCACACCACTAACCTAAACCACACACCTACCACCCCCAAACCCAGGCCTAGGCTGAAAACCACAAAATCACAAAACCCACAAACCTAAACTAAAATAAAACCTAAAAAATAAAATAAAATAAAAAAACCTAAACTTAAATAAAAATAATAATAAAATAAAACTAAAATAAAATAAAAAAAATAAAATAAAATAAAATAAAAAAATAAACTAAAATAAATTAAATTAAAATCTAAACTAAACTAAAAATAAAATAAACCTAAAATAAAATAAATAAAATAAACCTAAATGTAAAATAAAATAAAATGAACTAAGTAAAATAATAAAATAAATAAAAGAAACTAAATAAAATAAACCTAAAAAATAAAACAAAAACTAAATTAAAAATAAAACCTAAACTATAAAAAAGCTAAATAAACTAAAAGATAAAATAAACCTAAACCTAAACTAAAATAAAAACTAAAATAAATAAAACCTAAACATAAACATAAACAAACCTAAAACTAAAATAAAATAAATAAACAAAAATAACCTAAATTAAAATAAAACCTAAAATAAACTAAATAAAATCTAAACCTAAAGAATTAAAATAAACCTAAACTACTAAATAAAAAATAAACCTAAACATAAAATAAAATAAATAAAAATAAAATAAATAAACATAACTTAAACTAAAAAAATAAAATAAAAACTAAACTAAATAAACATAAAATAAAACTAAAATAATAAAATAAACTAAATAAAAAATAAAACTAAAAATAAATAAATTTAAACCTACGGTTTGCTTAATTTTAAAACCATACCCTAAAACTAATCCTAACCCAAACTAACAAACCTAAACCCTAACCACTAAACCTAAAACTACCACAACTAACCACAATTAAACTAAACCAAACTGGGAACCCAAACCCTAAAATAAACTGAAACTAATCCTGAAAAAACTAAAACCTCTGAGCCCTAAAAACTAAAACTGAGCCTTAAGGCCACAAACCATAAACTGAGCCTAAAAAACCACTGAACTGACCACAACCCCACCCTGAAACTCTGAATAAAACTAAAACTATAAAACTAAAATAAAATAATAATAAACCTAAAATAAATAAAATAAAATAAAACTAAAACTAAATAAATAAAATAAAATAATAAATAATAAAACCAAACTACTAAAAAATAAATAAAATAAAAAATAAAAAATAAATAATAAACTAAACTAAAAAAAAATAAAAAAATAAAATAAAATAAAATAAATAAAAATATAAACTAAAATAAAAACCTAAAAATAAATATAAAAATAAACTAAACTAAACCTAAACATAAAATACTAAAATAAAAACTAAAAAAAAATAAAAACTAAATAAATAAAAATAAATAAAGAAAAATCAAAAAAATAAACTAAAATAAAATAAAATACTAAATAAATAAAACAAAATGATTTACTTCATTTAAAAACCACAAACCTAAAAAACTAAACCTAAATCCTGAACCCACACCACAAGCCTAAACCCACAAAACATGAACCTAAAATAAACCACACTAACAAACCTAAAAATAACTAAATAAACATATATATAACTATGCAAAATGAAATAAAATAAACTAAAATAAAATAAATAAACCTAAATAAACTAAAATAAATAAAAAAAAACCTAAATAAAATAAAAATAAATTTAAAATAAAATAAATAAACTAAATAAAACTAAATAAAAAATCACACATAAAATAAACTAAAATAAATCTATAAAAATAAAAATAAACATAAATGTTAAAATAAAAAGACTAAACTAAAATAAAAATAAAAAAATAAAAAAAAAATAAAATAAACTAAACTAAACTAAGATAAACTAACTAAACTAAATAAAACCTAAAATAAAAATAAACTTAAAATATAAAACCAAAATAAACTATCTAAAAAAAAATAAAACCAAAAAAAATAAAATAAACTAAAAAAAATAAAAATAAAAATAAAACCTAAAAAAATAAATTAAAAAAAATAAAACTCAATTAAAATAAACCAAATAAACTAAATAAAATAAACTAAAATAAAACTTAAACTAAAATAATAAACTTAAAATAAATAAATTAAATAAATAAATTAAATTAATAAAAATAAACTAAAATAAATAAAAAAATAAACTAAATAAACTAAAATAACTAAAAAAAAACTAAAACCCCAAATAAAATATAAACTAAATAAACACAAAAGTAATTAAATAAATTAAAAATAGATAAACCCAAAAAAAATAAATAAACCAATAAGAACATTATAAAACCATCAAACTATATATAAACTAAAATATCCCATGGTGGTAATCTAGACTGGATATATGGTGGTCAAATTATGGAAAAAACATTAATGGTGGTGGCGGAGGAGATATATGATGGTGGATCCACTACTAAGATGGTTGATGGGAGAAACTAAGACTCGATCGATCTGCTACATGAAAGTCTTCTTAAACATTTCTAGTTATCTTGGGTTTTTTATTTGCCTAAATTTTATATCTAACTTGGTAGTTACTTAGTTGATGAAATCAAGAAGAAATGTTGAATCTAAGTTCTATTAAAATAAAATAAATAAAAAAACCTAAACCCTAAATAAAAACAAAATAAACCTAAACCAAAACCTACCCCAAACCCTAAAACATACTCTAAATTAACCTAAACCAAAACTAAAACTAAACTTAAAACTAAATAAAACTAAAATAAAATAAATTAAAAAACCTAAATCAAAATAAAATTATAAAATAATATAAAATAAAAACATAAACTAAAACTTAAATGAAAATTGAAACCTAAACCTAAAAAATAATAATAATAAATAAAAACTAAACTAAATTAAAATAAATAAAAACCTAAACAAATCTTCAAAAATCAAAAACCTAAATAAAATAAAAACTAAACCAAAAAAAAAGTAAAATAAACCTAAAATAAAATAAATAAAATAAAACCTAATTAAATAAAATAAACCTAAATAAAATAAAAATAAAAATAAAATATTAATACTAAACTAAATCATAAATTTTAAAAATAAAAAAAAAATAAAATAAAATAACCCTAAATAAATAACCTTAAACCCTAAAACTAAACCTAACCCTACCATGACCTAGCCCAACCACAACCCTGGCCAAAATGAAACCCCAACCACAAACCAAACATGAACCATAAAGCCATAAAACACAAACCAAACTACCACTAAAAATAACTAAACCTAAAACCTAAAACCAAACCTAAACTAATAAAAATAAAAATAAAATATAAATAATGAACCTAAAATAAATAAAATAAAAATAAAAATACTTAAAAAAGATAAAAACTAAATAATAAAACATAAATAAAATAAATAAACCTAAACTAAACTAAAAATAATAAATAAAAAACCTAAATAAAATAAACCAAACTTAAAATAAAATAAAAATAAACCTAATAAAATAAATAAAACTAAATAAAACCTAAACTAAAAAATAAACCTAAAATAAAAAAATTAAAACTAATAAACTAAAAAAAACTCCTAAAATAAAATAAAATAAACCTAAACTAAAATAAAATAAATAAAAACTAAACCTAACCCAAAATAAAATATAAAATAAACCAAAATAAAAAACTAAATCTAAAAAAATAAAAAAAATAAAAATAAAAACTAAAACTAAACTTAAAAAAATAAAATAAAATAAACTAAACTAAAAATAAAAAAATAAAACTTAAAATAAAAATAAATAAAAATAAACTAAACTAAAATAAAATAAAACTTAAACCTAAAATAAACTAAAATAAAAACCTAAAATAAAAATCTTAAATAAATAACTAAACTAATAAAATAAAAAAATAAACTTAAATAAAATAACAAATAAATAAATAAATAATCTAAACCTTTGTAATTTTATAAAAGAAAAACCCTAAACCTAAATCTAAATCTACTAAACCCTAAACTGATCCTAAAAAAACCCTCCTAAAAATAATAAAAAATAAATAAAAACCTAAACTAAACCTCCAAAAACTGAGCCAACTATAAGGCCACTGAGCCCCAACCTACTACTGGACCTAAAAGGCCCTACAAACCCTAGGCCCTGGGTGGGCTCTGGGCCAAATTGATAAACTGGGCCCTGAAATGAGCCATGGGCCACTGGGCTAACCCTAGCCAAGGCCCAAATCAAAATGAAACTGATGGGCCCTACCTGAATAGATAAAAGAAAACTCTAAAACCTAAAAAAACCAAACTAAACTAAACTAATAAAAAATAAAATAAATAAAAAACTAAATAAAATAAATAAATAAAATAATAAAACCCAAAAACCTAAACTGAAATAAAATAAAATAAAATAAAAAACTAAACTCAATAAAGATAAATAAAACTAAAAAAAAAATAAAATAAACCTAAAATAAATAAACTAAAAATAAAATAAAATTAAATATAAAATAAAAAATAAAATTAAATTAAATTAAATAAAATAAAAATAAATAAAACCTAAACTTAAAAAAAAAAAAAAAGCTAAACTAAAAAAAAACTAAACCTAAAAAATAAATAAAATAAACCTAAACTAAACTAAAATAAACTAAACTAAAATAAATAAACCTAAACCTAAAATAAAATAAACTAACATAAATCTAAACTAAATAAAATAAAATAAACTAAAAATAAATTTATACCTAAACAAAAAAAAATAAAATATACAAATGAAACTAAATGAAATCTTAAAACCTAAAAACAAAATAAATAAAATAAAAATAAACTAATAAAAATAAACTTAAACCTAAAAATTAAAAACTAAACTAAATAAAACTTAAATAAAAAAAATAAATAAACTAAACTAAAATAAATAAAAATAAACTAAATAAAAATAAAAATAAAATAAACTAAAATAAATAAAATAAACTAAATAAAACTAAACCTCTTGTTTAGTTTTTTTTTAAAAAACCCTAAACCACAAATCCAAAACCCTAAACTAAAACCCTAAACCACAAAACACTAAACAAACCTAAACCTCACAACCTGACCCTAATAACCTAAACTCAAACCAAAACCCTAAACTCAAAATCCTAAAACCTAAACCCTAAACCTAAACCTAAACCCCTAACCAACCCTACCACAAAAACCATAAACCTAAACCTAAAGTAACTAAATAAATTATAAAATAAACCTAAATCATAAAACCTAAACTAAACTTAAACCCCAAGAATGGGTAGATAGGAACATCAGTCAACCAACTCGGTCTAAATCTGGAGGTGAAGCAAGGTGGCTATCAATGGTGGTGGGAGATCAGAGTGTGGTGGATATGGAGGTGGTGGCAAGCGAGAGGTGGTTATGGTGGCGGTAGTGGACAAGATTATAACTGGTGGCGAAGGAGAGATCAGATATGATGGTGGATCCCACTATAGGCGGGTGATTATGGGAGCGGTGAAACTAAAGAATGACCAAATTGATCTACTACTTATGGGACTATGTCTTTATAATAGAGAGAGTTCTAGTTATCTAGGGTATTTGATTTTCTCTATGGTGTGCTCAATTTTGATCTATGTTGTCACCTGTGTCTTAAAAAACTTGGTGTATTACTTGGTTGATGAAATTGAAAAGAAAAAATGTTGAATCTCAATTTATTCTCTGTTAAAAAAAACCTCTCAAATCCTAAACCCTAAACCTACAACCCTAAACCTTAAACTATAAACAACTTTAAACCCTAAACCCTAAACCCTAACCTAAACCTAAACCTAAACCCACAAAGCATAAACCCAAAACCACAAACCTAACCTAAACCCACCAAACCTAAAACACCAAACCTAAACCCCCAAACCCTAAACCTAAACCTAAAGTAATTAAATAAATTAAAACATAAAGTTAAAACCTTAAACCTAATAAACTAAAACCTAAACCTAGAATAAAATAAACCTTGATGACATGAACATCACATAAAGGCTCAGTAGATCATGGTGGATGCAAAGAAAAGTGGAGGTTATCCGATGGTGGTGGGGGATCTAGAGTCTTCTGGATATGGAGGTGGTGGTGAGTGGTGTTTATGGAGCGGAGAGGGCGATGGAGGTTACAACTATGGTGGTGGGAGGGAGATGGAGATATGATGGTGGATCCACTCGAGAGGCAAGGTGGTTGATAATGGAGAAACTCAAGAATGATCGAGAGTGCTTATGGAACTATGTCTTTATAGTAGAGAAGGTTATAGTTATATAGGGTTCTTGATTTATTCTATGCATGCCCATTTTATATCTATGTCATCACTTGTGTCTTAGAAAACTTGGTGTGTTACTTGGTTAATGAAATTGAAAAGAAGAAATGTTGAATCTGAATTTGTTCTCTATTAAAAAAAATAAAAACCCTAAACCCAAAACCTAAAACTAAACCTAAAACCCTAAATCAAAACCCTAAACCCTAAACCTAAACCTAAACTAAAACCTAAAACCTAAATAAAAAATAAAATAAATAAAACTCAACTAAAAATGACTAAACTAAACCTAAACATAAAATAAACTAAAATAAAACCTAAACTAAAATAAACTTAAAATAAATAAATTAAACTAAATAAAAAAAAAAATAAACCTTAAATATATATAAAAATAAACCTAAATAAAATATAAAAATAAACTTAAATAAAAATAAAAAAGACTAAATATAAATACTATGTAGCTAAAATATCTTGGGTTTGATTTATAAAACCCTAAATCTAAATCCTAATAAAACCTAATGCTAAATGACCCTAAACCACACAGGCTGCCACCTGCCGACCTGGGACAACCCTCCCTGACCCTACTGATCCTGGCCTGAACCTCCCTGGACCCTACTAGGCCTGACTGACCTACCACTCCCTACCCCTATACCTTACTCACACTACCAACTGAAAACCTACACCCTAAACCCTAAAATCCTAAATAAACCCTAAATAAACCCTAAACCCTAAACCCTAAACTACACTAAACCTCCCCACTAAACTAAACTAAGTAAATATAAATTAAAAATAATCAACCCCAAAATGAAACCTAAACTTAAAAAACTAAGAATGGGTAGAACCTTGATGATAGAACATTCATCAAATCGGTCTAGTTAGAAGTGGAGGTGAAGTGGGTGCTTATTGTAGTGGTGGTGGGGATCTAGAAGTGTTGGATATGGAGGTGGTGGTTAGGAGTGTGGTGGTTATGGAGGTGAAGCGATGAGTTACATTAATGATGGTGGGAGGGAGAGAGATCATGATGATGGCATCCACTTCTCGAGAGGTTAGGCGATTGATGAAAACTAAAGGAATTCGATCCAATATGCTCTTATGGAACTGTCTTTTTTATTGATGGTTCTAATAATCTAGGGTTTTTTATTTTATCTATGTGTGATCATTTTTTATCTATGTTATCGCTTGTGTCTTAGAAAATCTAAGGTGTTACTTGGGTGATGAAATTGAAAAGAAGAAATGTTGACTCTGAATTTATTCTCTATTAAGAAAAATACAAAAAAACTCTAAACCCTAAACTAAAACTTGAACCCCAAACCTAAAAACTAAACCCCAAACCTAAATCCTAAACACTAAAATAAAAAATAAAATAAAAACCCAACCCTACACCTAAACCCTACAAAACCCTAAAACCCCAAACCTAAACCTTATCCACAAACCCCAAACCCAACCCCAAACCCTAAACCCTAAACACCAATCCCAAAAACCTAAAGTAACAAATAAATTAAAAATAAACTTAAACACTTAAACCTAATAAACCTAAACTAAACCTAAGAATGGGTTGAACCTTGATGGCGGGGAACATCCAGTAAACCAGGCTTAGTCTAGATCTAGTAGTGGAGGAAAAGGTGGAGGTGTTTATCATGGTGGTGGGGGATAGAGGTGCTAGTGGATATGGAGGTGGTGGTGGGAAGTGGTGGTTATGGAGCTAAGAGGCTATGAGGTTATAGCTATGGTGGTGGTGGAGGAGAGAGATCGAGACATGATCTTTGGATCTACAGAGGTGGTTTTGATGAGAATTGTAGAAATTGAAGAATGACTGATCCAATCTATTGCTTATGGAACTATTTCTTTATAGTAGAGATGATTCTAGTTATCTAGGGTGTTTGATTTGCTTTATGAGAGCTCATTTCTATCTATGTCATTGCTTTGTGTTATTAGAAAACTTGGTATGTTACTTGGTTGATGAAATCAAAAAGAAATATTGAATATGAATTTGTTCTCTATTAAAAAAAATAAAAACCTTAAATCCTAAACTAAAACTTGAACCTTAAACCTAAAACCTAAACCTTAAACCTAAACCCTAAAAAAAAAAAAAATAAAAAAATTTAAAAAACTAAACTAAACCTAAAAACCTAAACCTAAACCTAAAAAAGCAAACAATAAAACCCCAAAACCCTTAATTTAAACCTAAAGTAAAATAAATTAAATAATAAACTAAACCCTAAGAATGAAAAAATGGCATGAACATCACCATAGCTCAATCGATCTATGGAGACGAGTGATCATAGTGGTGGCATGAGGTGCTTGGTGGATATGGAGGTGGTGGTAGCAGATGCTTATGGAAAGGAGGAAAGAGCGGAGGTTATAGCTGGTGGTGGCGGAGAGAGATCGGATGTGATGGTGGATCCTAATTGAGAGGAAATGGTTACGATGGGAACTGGAGAAATTGAAGAATGGTCAATCAATATACTTATGGAACTATATCTTTATAAAAGGGTTCTAGTATCAAATGTTTTGATTTGCTCTATCGTCATTTTGAACTTTGTCATCATTTGTGCCTTAGAAAACTTGGTGTGTTACTTGGTTGATGAAGTCAAAAGAAGAAATGTTGAATATAAATTTGTTCTCTATTAAAATAAAAAAAAAACCTTAAACCCTAAACCATAAACTAACATGTACCCTAAACATAAAACCCTAAACCTAAACCCTAAACCTAAAATAAAAAAATAAAAGTTAAAAACTAACCTATACAAACCTAAACCCCAAAACCCAAACTCTAAATCTAAACCAAAATCTAAATAAAAATAAATATAAGAATAAAATATAAAACTAAATAAAACCTAAACTAAAACCTAAAAATAAAACCTAAAATAAAACCTAAACTAAATAAACCTAAACTATAAAATAAAATAAATAAAATAATAAACCTAAATAAATAAATAAAATTAAAAAAATAAAACCTAAACCTAAATAAATACAAACCTATACTAAAGATAAATAAATAATAAACTAAACTAAACTAAATTAACTAAAAATACCTAAATAAACCAAAACCTACAAAATAAAATAACCTACCTACCTATACAAAATAAAATGTCCTAAATAAACTAAATAAACCAAAAGATACCAAGATAAACTAAACTAAATAAAATAACAAAATAAATAAATTAAACTAAATAAATAAAATAAATCTAAATAAAGTAAAATAAAATAAACTCAAATATATAAAAATAAACTAAATAAACCTAAACTCTTTACATGATTTAAAACCTATGCCATAATTCTAAATCCTAAACTAAAAACCAAAAATTACCACACCACAAACCCTAAACTCCCTACCACACCCAAACTACTAACCACTAAACCCACCTTCTAAACCCTAAACACTAAATCCTAAACCCTACCCTAAACACCCTAAACCTCTAACTAACTAAATCCCAAACCCAAACTAACCCTAAACCCTAAGAATGGGAAGAAACATGATGGTAGGAACATCATCGTCAATTAGGCTCTATCTAGATCTGGCAGTGGAGATGAAGGCTTAGGCGATAGTTGTCACAGGGTGGTGGGGGGGATATGGAGTCTTGGTGGACATGGAGGTGGTGGTTGCATTGGTGGTTGTGGCGAGGAGGCGATAAAGGTTATAGTGGTGGTGGTGGATGGAAGGTTGGGGTATGATGGAGGATCCCACTACTGAGAGGTGGGGTTTACGATGGAGAAATTGAAGAATGGTTGATATCTACTTATGGAACTATCTTTAGTAGAGGCGATTCTAGTTATCTAGGTTTTATTTTGCTATGGGTGGTCATTTTTGATCTATGTCATTGCTTTTGTCTTAGAAAACTTGGGTTCTACTTGGTTGATGAAATCAAAAGAAGAAATATTGAATGAATTTGTTCTTTATTAAAATAAAAAAAAAACCTAAACCCCTAAAACTAAAACCCTAAATTACCAAACTACAAACCTACCCTAAACCCTAAACCATAAACCCCAAAAAAAACCCTAAAATAAAAAAAACTAAAACCCTAAATAAACTCTACCAAAATAAAAAAATAATAAAATAAATAAAATATAATAATAAAATAAAAAACCTAAACATAAACAAAACCTAAACTACTTAAAAAAAAAAATAAAAATAAAACTACTAAATAAAATAAATACCTAAAATTAAAAAAAATAAAAAAATAAAATAAAATAAATAAAATAAATAAAATAAAATAAATAAAAATAAAATAAAACTAAATAAAAAACCAAACCTAAAAATAAACCCAAAAATAAATAAAATAAGACTAAACCCTAAAAATATAAAAATAAAATAAAATAAAATATGCTAAAACTAAAATAAACTAAACTAAAATAAATAAACTTAAACCTACTAATAAAACTAAACCTAAACCAAACTAAACTAAATAAATAAACTACTAAAAATATGTAAAACCAATAAAATAAAACTTAAAATAAACAAAATATAAACCTAAACCTAAAACTAAAAAAAATAAAAATTGAAACCTAAACTAAAATAAAAAATAATAATAAACCTAAAAATAAAATAAAATAAACTCAACTAAAAATAAATAAACCTGGATAAACTAAAATAAAACTAAAATATAAACTACACAAAATATAAACTTAAATAAATAAAATAAACTAAATAAACCTAAACTGGGGTTTTATAATTTTTAAAAAAACCCTAAACCCACAAATCCCAAACCCTAAACCTAAACCTAAACCATAAACCCTAACCTACCAATCTCAACCTTAAACCCCTCACAAACCCTAAACCCTACCCCTAAATACCACAACTAAACCCTAAACCCTAAACCACAAACCTCCTTAAACCCTAAACCACCCCCAAACACTAAACCCTTGGGCGGGGAAAATCAATTCACCGGCTGTGTAGATCTAGTGGAGGTGAAGGCGGAGGGTGATGTTTTGTGGTGGTGGGGATCTGGAGTTGCTGGTAGATATGGAGATGGTGGTCAGAGTAGTGGTGATTATAGAGGTGGGAAGAGTGATGGAGGTTACAGTTATGGTGGTGGAAGAGGGAGAGATCGGGAATATGATGGCAAATTTTGCTACTCGAGAGGTGGGGGTGGTTCTGATGGGAACTGGAGAAATTGAAAGCGTCGATCAATCTGGTTATGGAATTATGTCTTTAGTAGAGATGATTCTACATATCTAAATTTTTTATTTACTCATGGGTGCTAATTTTTTATATTCTGTTGCTTGTGTCTTAGAAAATTGGGGTCTTACTTGGTAGATGAAATCAAAAAAAAAGAAATGTTGAATCGAATTTGTTCTGCTAAAAAAATTTTAAACCTAAACTAAAATCTAAACCCAAAACCTAAACTAAAAAACTAAACTAACTAAACCCTAAACCCTAAATCTAAAACTTAACCAAACCTAAATAAAACCAAAATAAATAAAACCTAAAATAAAATAAAAATATAATAAAATAAAAAAATAAAACTAAACTAAAAAAAACCTAAACCTTAAAAACAAAATAAAATAAAATAAAATAAACCAAATAAAATAAACCTAAACCAAACTTTAATAAACTAAATTAAATTAAATAAAACCTAAACCTAAACTTAAAATAAACTAAACCTAAACCTAAACTAAACTAAAATAAAAAATAAACTAAAATAAACCTAAATAATAAAATAAAACCAATAATCCTAAAATAAAACTAAACCTAAACCTAAAAAAATAAAATAAAACCTAAACCTAAACCTAAAAATATAAAATAAACCTAAACCTAAAATAAAATAAAATAAACTCAACTAACCAAAATCTAAAATAAATTAAAAATAAAACCTAAATTAAATAAATAAACTAAAATAAAAATAAACTTAAATAAAAGAAAAATAAAATAAATTGAAATAAATAAAATAAATAAATAAACTAAACTGTCGGTTCTTAATTTTAAAAAAAGTCTTAAACCCCAATCTAAACCTAAACCCAAAACAACAAACCTAAACACAAACACAAACCTAAACCTAAACCCTAAACCTAAAATCATAAACCCTAAACCCTAAACCTACCCTACATAAACCCAACCCTAAATCCTAAACCTTAAACCACAAACCTAAAACAAACTAACCCAAAACCCAAAACCCTACAAACCCAAAACCACAAATCTTAAAACCTGACCCTAAATCCTAAAACCCCAAACTCTAAACCCTCTACCCTAAACTAACCCTAAACCCTAAGAATTTGCATAACTTTGATGGCAGGAATCACCATTAACTAGGTTCAGGCTAGATCTAATAGTGGAGGTGAAGGTAGAGGTGGTAATTATCATAGTGGTGGTGGGGGATCTGGAGGTGCTTATGGATATGGTGGTGGTGGCCAGAGTAGTGGTGGATATTGAGGCGAGATGAGCGATGGAGATTACAATTATGGTGGTGGTGGAGGGAGAGATTGGGGATATGATGGTGGACCCCGCTGCTTGAGAGGTTGGCATGATTCCGATGGGACCTGGAGAAATTGAAGAATGGTCAATCCGATCTACTGATTTGCTCGATGGGTGCTCATTTTTTATAAATGTATTCGCTTGTGTCTTAGAAAACTTGGCATGCTACTTGGTTGATTAAATTAAAAAGAAAAAATATTGAATCTAAATTTTTTCTCTGTTAAAAAAAACTTTATACCCTAAACCTTAAATCTTAAAACCTAAACTAAAACCCAAAACCTAAACCTAAACCTAAACCCTAAACCCTAAACCCTAAACCATAAACCTAAACTCCTAAACCCACAAACCTAAACCCTAAAACCCTAAACCCTAAACCAAAACCCAAACCACAAACCTAAACCCTAAACTAAAACCATAAACCCTAAACCAAACCACAAAACCTAAATAAAACTAAACCTTAGATGCCAAATTCTAAACCATAAACTAACCTAAACCATAAACCCTTAACTAACCTAAACCCTAAACCTAAACTAATAACCCTAAACCTTAACCTAAACTTTAATAAAGATGTCATTAAGTAGATCTAGAATGACCTAATCCTAACATAGTTATGGTAGCAAAAAAAATATCTTCAAGAGACTTTCCTTGACTATTAGATTTGAATACCATAAACCCTAACCCAAAATTATATTATAATACCATATATTATAGTATAATGTAGCATCATATATTTGAGCATGTAGTGATGTGTTTTTGGATGTTATAAAATGTTTTGAAATGTTTTAGTATATTATGGTATTGTGCCCAATAGTCTGTATTAATATAAATAATAAAAATATTGATTTAATAAATTAGATGATGAAACTCATTAAATTTGAAGTGGGAATTAGGTTGTAGTACCAATGGTGTGCTACGCCACTTGTAGTCTAAAATGTAAAATTTTGTGTTCAAAATAAATATTATATGTTGTAGCATAGTATAACATCATATATCATAATATATTATTCTCCACATTTTAAATTCTTTTTGGTATTTTACAATCATTTAGTCAATCCTACACTAACATTATTTATAAAAATGTTGATTTAGACTTTAAAATGGTGGTGGCCAAATTCATAATAGGTAGAGCATGATCATAATATATTGTTTCAATTTAAAATATGTAAGTGATAAACTAAAATATATAGTTTTTTTTATTATTTTGACTAATTTTATAATTTTTATCTTAAGCAATCCCTTCTGATGTGATATGCAATATAATATAATATAATCTGTTATAGTGTATTATAATATAAGATCCCACAACATAGTGTAGCATCATGAATTATAGCATACTATTATGTTTTACTACTTATTGTTTAGCATATTTTAGTTGGTTATAGCATGATGTACTAGAGTTTTTATTGGTATAATTCATAAAAATATTGATTTATAGGCTGAGATGATGGGATTTGTCCAAATTTAAGGTAAGCTTGAGGGAACATCATTGGGGTGTGCTATGGTGTGTCATTTAATCAAAAGAATGGAATTTTGAAATAAATATTCATTTTTCAACCAAATTTTATAATTTTTTTGCATAAAGTGATTCATTTTAAGGTGTAATGTAAGATAATATATTATATGAAAGCATATTAAAATATAATGTACATAACAATAACTTCATATATATATATGAATGTGGTGTGTTACTAAATGTTATTATACATTTTAGTATGTTTTACTTTGTTATAATACATTGGGTCAAAACTCACAAAATATGTTAATTTGAAGGTTGAGATGGAAGAATGGCCAAATTCATGGCACACAATAACAACACCAAAATTATTTCTATTTTGTACCCTAATAAAAAAAAAACAATTTTATCCAAAATGAAGTATTTATATTTTGAGAAAATTTTGTTATTTGTTTATTTTAAGTGATTCTAATGAGGTTTAAATGTTAGAAATATATTATATTATAGCAAATTATAATATAACATCATATATTATAATATAATATAGTGTGTTAATTCACACTATAATATGTTTAGCATGATATTGTATAGTTAGTTTGAGCTTGCATCACAAATCATAAAATGTTAATTATAATGTTAAGATGATGTAATTTGAATGAATACATTGTTAGGCTTTTGGTTGAAGTATTAAAGGTGTGCATAAGAGAAGAAATAAGATTAGAATTCCATGTCAAGTACCTAGAGGAGATCCTATGGGATCACACATTATTACATGTTGGGTCATGAGGCATAGAAGAAGAAAATCTGTGGGGATTAGGTTTAAATTTGATTTGATTATATGACTTGTGGAAAGAAGATCTGCTGGGGATAAGAATCTATAATCCACTGGGGATTAAGATTGAATCAACTTTAATTTATTTTGTTTTAATTAATGTGAAGGCATATCTACTAAAGATGTGGCTCAAGTCCACTGGGGATCAGGCATATGAACCTTCCACTTGGGAAGAAAGTTTGGGCTATCCACTAGGAATTAGGATTTGAGTTTGATTTCATATATTTATTTGGGGCTATATCCACTGGGAATAAGAGTTTGGTTGGATTTCTTTGATTTTATATATTTATTTGGTTTTGAATTTGATTTGTTTGCTTGACTTTTTATATATGATTTTGGGCTCCACTAGAGAGAAGGGTGTGATTTAACTCCACTAGGGTAAATCAGATTGGGTTTAATTTAATTTGAGTTAATGAAGGGACCCTGTCGGAGTGTAATGGACCCAGAGAGGGAATATCAACCTTGACACTAGGTTTACAAATCCAAGGGATAGTCTACAGTGGGGTAGAGCTATCCAACTAAGGGGTTACCTTTTGGTGTGCAATGACTATAGGAAGACATAAAGACTTACATCTTTCAAAGCTAAGACCAAGCCAGGTGACTGGATGCATGATTCGAACCTAACAATGGCGACTATGAATGTCGGGACTTATGTCAACTCAAAAGTCAATTAATTTTATATTAATTTCATGTGATTTGATATGGTTTATTTGGTTTAGTTTGATTTGGAAAGGGCATACCTACTGGGGATGTGAGCTTCGATCAAATTTGATAGATTTAATTTATGGACCATGTGGTGTGATGGACCGAGATGGGGCTATATTGTCATATCTTAGATTTACAAATCTAAAAGATAGTCTACTAGCCATGGGGTAGAGTTAGCCAAGAGGTTGCCTTTGTGAATGATTATGCTGGGAAGGCATAGTAGACTTACATTTTCTAAAGTAGAACCATTGGGGTTACTGTTTGCATAACGACTTAGGGCATTTGAGTGAATTTTGCTAAGTACTTATATCAATTAAGAGCAAGTGATTCCTATGGGAGTTTTGCGACCGCCCTAAAGATAAGATGCTACTTGGAAAAGGTACTACTAGGGTGTCCTCCTAATCCATAAGTGAATATATATTTTGTTTATGCCTGGACCCAATTGGTGTGCAAGGGGCCACACTAAGAAGGGGTTATGTCAGCCTTGACCTATCTTAGATTTACTGGACCAAGGGAGAATATGCACATCCACATGATGGATTCTCCAACCATAGGGGTGGTTATTATGAAAGGGGAGCATAAATGATAGTAACTGGGTAGTGGGATGATGTGATCCCAATATAATGCTCACAGGGGAGATGCTGCTAGGGGCGTTATCTTGAGCCTAAGAAAAGAAAGATTATAGGTGTACGGTGGCCAACTCAAGGAGAAATCATAGCAGGCTTACATCTATTGATAGTGGAAGGTGTATCCATCAGCATAAGTGGTGTATTCATGATAGTGGAAACCAACATAAGGTGTCCAATGATCAATCTGAAAAAAACATGTTCTTACAACTAAGCCTAATCATCAAAATAGTCTATATGTGGAATGAGATACTGACCTAGGCGACTAATAAGCGAGCCACGAGGACTGGGACTTGAAGCGGTCGGGAGGGAAGGAGTTCTAGGAGACTTATCCTAAACCTCAAATATACTCAACTATGCATGAAGGCTAATCAAGAAGAAAGCGTAGACTCATCCTCTTAAATGAAGCCAACATGAGGTAGCTTAGGCCATGCAGTAAACCAAACTAACAAAAGCTTGTCGATGTAGTGGCCAAGTAAGGAAGGAAAGCATAAGACTTACATCCTCTAAATAAGAAGACCAGGGTGACACACTTGAGGGTAACATTCGACAGACTTAGAGCATCTTGAGGTAAGTGCCACTAGGGCTATCTCAACTCATAGTAGCGAGACAAAGATGTTTGTTATATATGTAGTTTGTGTTTGTCTTATGTTGATGAAGGATAGGATGTTGCTCGGGTTCTTACACCTACTAAACACTGCATGGAGGATTCACAAACAAAAATACTTTCAACATGGAAGAGATTGAATTCAAAATAGAATTTTTTTTATTATAATAATTATTTTCAAACATGATTTATAATATTTCTTTAAGTAGAGTTCATTGATTAGAAGCATTGGGTGCTCCCTCTTATGATTAATAAGTTGATAAGATTCTCCTTGGTTGGCCTTCTCTATGTCAAAGGGCCTTCCCAAGTGGGTTTGCCTCCCCATATTACGATGGGCAATCGATCTCCTTAGAACTAAAATAAGCACTCCTACTTGAAAAGCTCTAGGGACCAACTTATTGTGAGCTTGAAACCTTTTAACTACTTTGTCAAGGTTTTTTGGCATGTACATTTCTCCTCAAACCTTGAGCTCTTCTAACGACTTGGTGTTCTGCTTTGTTGTGATCTTGCTACCCACAACTATCCTTAGTGATGAGAGTTGGACTTCTAATGGTAGAATGGATTTGGACCCATACACCAAGGAGAAAAGAGTAGACAAAGTTGGAGTTCTATATGTAATAGGATAATGCTTCAACTAACTATCATGCCACTATTAGTTGTTGTTGAGTGTATTCTTTAGAATTTGGATGATCATTTTATTGAAGCCTTTTGCTAAGCTATTTGCATTCGGGATTTGATGATAGAATATCTCCAATCTATGTTGTGTCTCTAGCAAAATTGTTGATCTCGATGCTCTTAAATGCAGTACCATTATCATATATAATTCATCAAGG
This sequence comes from Cymbidium sinense, assembly GCA_021442155.1. Classification (NCBI taxonomy): domain Eukaryota; kingdom Viridiplantae; phylum Streptophyta; class Magnoliopsida; order Asparagales; family Orchidaceae; genus Cymbidium; species Cymbidium sinense. Next base: position 164,439 of record JAKCPB010001588.1, on the reverse strand, counting down.
CACTCTGAACCTATATATGATATGGTTCCCAAAATTTAGAGCACATGCTGAGTTATGACCTCTATAAGTGAAATCTCCTTCGGCCATCTGGAAAAGCAGTCGGTAGCAACTAAGATGAACCAATGACCCTTGGAAGAAGGAGGATCAATTAGACCCACTATGTTAGTACCTCAACACTCAATAATGAGGCCAAGATGTAGAATGTTGGGTGGTTAGTTTATGACCACACCGTATATTTCACATTAGTGGCATCACCTAGCTGTATCCATGTAATCTTTGATCATCGACGGATAATAGTATCCTAGTCTCTTGATCTTGGCTTTCATCTTCGAACCAGATTGGTTGGCACCACACAATCATGAGTGTACATCGATCACGATCTTATGGGATTCATGCTTGTCTAAATAGCGTAACCTTATATGATCAAAAGATTGCTTAAATAAGACACCATCCACAAGTGCATAGGAAAGTACTCTCTGTTTCATCTAATGGGCTTGAGACTTCTCTTGAGGTAGTTTGCCTTTATTTTGGTAATCCATGAATGGTTGTCTCCAATCTAACTCTCGTCCTTCTTGGCAATGATAGTCTCTCCTTCAGGAGAGTACTTTTTGATGAGTTCAATATCAATAGGAGATAAGACTTTTCAATTTTAGACCTTTATTGATATGGACTCATCCTCGACATCAACTCCACTAGCTTGGCTAAAACCATGTATGATGTTCTCTCCTCGAGGAATCTTATAAAAGGTAACCTCTAGGATTTAGGCCAACAACTTAATGGTGTACTTGTGGTAGTGATGGAGCTTGGGCTTTATAACCTTATAAGACCCAGCGATTTGGTTGATAATTTGTTGAGAATCCCCGAAGATGTTGATGTTTTGGATGCTTAGAGTAATGGATAACATTAGACTAGAAATTAGAGCCTCATATTTAGCTTCATTGTTGGTGAAAGAATTGGGCGGATAGGAGAATCCCATCACATCATGGTCACGAGTTAAGAAAACTATTCCTACCCTTGAAATAGTAGATAGTGGTTCTTCTCCTATGAAGAAGTGCACCATCAAAGTATATCTCCTAGTGATGAATGCTAGCATCCCCTAAGTTCATGATTTGTTCATCACAAAAATCATCACTAAGTGGAGAGTCGGGAAGTGGGTGTCTTTTAAGAAATCTACTAGCTTGTCATTTCCTTTGCATGGAGTATGAAGGTAATGTCAAAACAAGAGAGGATCATGGACAATCGTGCCAATCATTAGGATAACATTAGCCATTTCATGAGATATTATAGTGGATTGATTCTAGAGATTAAGTTTACCTTGTGAGGAAGCACGTAGTACTATAGCTTTTGGGATGCAAAGATTAAAGCTAGGCATTGCTTCTCAATGGGTGGATAATTAGCCTCATCAGGGATTAAATGATGGCTAAGATAGTAGAGTGTATTTTCCTTCCCTTCATCATTGGCTTGGGGCAACAAAGCACCAAGGGAGTCGTGTAACACAGTAGTGTAAAGTATGAGCCGCTTACCCAGGATAAGGGCTACTAGAATTGATGATGTCATCAGGTAATGCTTGATGTATTCAAAGGCATGCTCACACTTGTTATCCACTTGACGGGCATCCTTTTTGACAAGTCGCGATAATGGTGACATCTTTCTATAAGTTGGATATAAAGCATCTTAGATATCACCACCCTTGGAATGATCAGTTGAGTTAAACTTTTATGGGGTGGAATTTTTAATATCGCCTGATCTTCTCCAGATCAATTTGATTCCTTGGTGTCGGACAATAAACCCAAAGAATTTTTCTAAAGCTACTCTGAATTCAAATTTTAAGGGTTTCATTTTGAGGTTAAATTATCTTAACTATTCAAAAACTACTCTCAAGTCAAAGAGATGGTCTTCCTTTTCTCTACTTCTGACCATGAGATCATCGACATAGCACTCGACTTGATGATGAATGAGTTCTTCAATGATTCGAGTCATAGTCGGTATGTAGCACCACATTTTAAGGCTAAAGGCATGACCTTATAGCAATAGATTGATGAGGTTCTAAAAGTAGTGTTTCTTTCATCTTGATTTAACTTTTGTGGTTATATCTAGATGAGCCATCCATGAAAGAAGACTACATTTGATGAGGAAAACAAACCACACAAATCCCAAGCATGTATATTAGATTTATCACCACACACATGGGTGACTAAGTCCACTAGCCTATTGGATTATGCTTAAGGGTATAAGCACCTGTAAGCAAAAGCATTTATATTTTTATTTATGATATCACCCCTAAGCACAATCCCCTGTAGAAAGGAATAGTTAGATTAAGAACATCCTACCATTCAATCTATGAGCATACACCCTAACATCTAGTCTAAAACATATATCACAAAACAAAATAAACATCAAACCAAGCACCGACCTATCCTAAGGCTATAAGTGGTAACTAAGGCTAATGTGTGTGCTTTGAGGGTTTGTGTGGTATGCTTAGCTATAGCTTTAGGTTCAAATTTTTTAAGTGTGAAGAACATGTTCAACTTGAAGGAGGGTTTCATTTAAGTTGTTTAATTATTTTGGGTTGATTTTATTTCATGTTTTTATTTGGTTTAAATGGATCCTACAATTAATTATTAAGTTATGAAGAGAGGGAAAGAGAAGAACTTCTCTTTCCTTCCCCAACACTAAAGTAGATTCACATTTTAGTTTTATTTAGGTGAATGTTTTGATTAAATCTTTTAATTAATCTTAAGTTTAGATAAACTCTAAAATAAACCTATTCAAAAAGAATGGTATTTTAAGATTAAATAAAATGTATCAAAATTTACATAATACATATTAGTTCCTTTCTTTCCCAACATATATAACATGCATATGGATGGACCCTAAGCATATCTTTACATAGAATGAGTATTTAACATACTTTATGATGCATGCTAAGTAATTCATTTAAAGAATTTTAGGAGTTTACTATGCATGATTTTCATTAGTAGAAAATTATTTCCTTATCAAAATTTTCACATACACACATGAAAGTAAGAAAGGCATAAGTGAGTCATAGCCATTGTTAACAGGAGGTGTAAGGTACAAGACCTACTTAGGGCTACTTAAATCCTCACTTAACCTCGGGTTGTCCAAACTAATATATCGCTTTCCTTAAATACAAACATATGTATAAAATAAATGAAATGGAAAAGGAGAATGCAAAAGTTGTATTAATGGATTCATTTTATTTATGCAATTTATGTGTGCTAGTATAGGTAACCCTTCTTAAGTGGTAGCAGGATGAATATGATATGGAATTAGGTGAGTGTTAGGCTCTTTTCAAATGAATCATACCTCACCATATTCCAATTCAAAACTATACCAACATAAGAAGGAAACCTATGCTAAGCATACCTTTATATTCTTTCACATGTAATAATTAAATTAGAGTAACACTTTTAGATATGGTATTTGATTTAAATATTTTTGAAAATAATTTGGATTTAATAGTGATAATAGCCATTCATATTTCTACTTTAGCCAACACATGCAAATTTGACATAAAGTAATCAATTTCATTTTAAAATTTGAATTTTAAAATTATGAATACATGAAATCACATGACATACAACTTTAACATTTAAAGCAATAAAAGCATGTAAACAAGTTCACTTCACTTAAATCCTGAAGACATTCTTATAGAATAAGAAATTTTAAAATAAATCAAAATGAATTCAATGTGATTTTTTGTTTAGTTTAGAGTTTGATTTAATTTTGAAAAGGTGAGATGAGTTTGTTGTTCGTAACCCATTCCCACATGTGTTTGATATTTTTCTTTAATTTTTAGATATTTAGATCCATTTTATGTAATTAGGTTAAGGTATGAATTAAGTAACTTAATTAATCCTTTACACACCACATTAGAATAATTAACCAAATAATTATGAGCCAATGAGATGACATAAAACTCACAAGGAATTTAAATTTATAATGAACCTAATAAGAATAAGGCCTAATGCAATTTGGCTCACAATTAAAAGTTAATTAAGCTAAGGGGTTTAGCTTAAGTAATTTTAAAACACCCTTTCATACTTAAGAATTGGGTTTTAATTTCCTTAATTGAACTTAGGCTATTAGACACCCAAGAATCTACCCAAAGTGGATTAATTAATTTCTAGAATTTTTTAGAATTTTTAGAAATTAATTAAAGGAATAATTAATTAATGAACCCTTAATTAAGAGGAGATTAAGGAAGGAAAAAGGTGGTATAGGGAATAGCTTAGGGGAGATGCTCCAAAAATATTCCAAAAACCTCTTACTTACTGGATCTGACCTCAATCAACCCTAATCATGGATTAAAATCTCTAATTACAACTTAAGTATCCTTAATTATGTAAGGTGGGTAATTTAGAAATCCATATACAATTCTTCTAATCAAGCTTTCAATAAATCCCAAGAAAATCAAGGGAGGCAGAAGTCATCCCCTAAAACATACCCAAGAAATTTTGGATTAATCAGAGGCTTAATTAAAAAGTAATTATCAAAATGAAGTTTCCAAGAAACCCTAAAATAAAAAAATCATAATTTAAAAATCATTGAAATTAATTTTAAAATATTCTAGGTTGAATTATCTTTCCAGAGGATTTTATTTTATAATTTTTTGAATTTTTTAGAGGGCGTTATGGATTTTAGAAGATCCCTGGGTTAATTAGAATTAATTAAAACATTTTTAACAAATCCTATAGCTCATGGCATGACATGTGGTGGTGGCAGTTAGCACACTTTACATGCATCGCACCGTGAGGGATTTACTTAAACATCAATTCAAAAATGGCAGCTAGCGAGGGATGTGGTTTGATCTCTATCTTCCAATCAAAGACTGGATGGCCAGAGATCTCCCTACGATTTTAAAACAGATGATGGATATCAAAACATGGGAAATTATCTCGACCAACCATCCAAAATGTGTAGATGGATAGCTGAGATCTCTCTAAGTTGTTCTCCTTGATGAACAAGGACTATCCATTTTCAAGGGGAAGATTCAAGCTCGAACAAGCTCATATTTAAACCAAACTCAACCCACACCATCTAAAGCTAAAGAGCGGCACATCGAACGGTCAAAAATCCATGGGATTAAAATTTCTTTCACAAAGCTCTACACCACATTGAGTTTAATGGTTAGAAAATCCCACACCACACTGGAGGTGATCACCAGTGCTCGATTCCCTTGGAGAAGCTTCATCTAGTTGAGATGAAGCTGTGTTGAGAGTATGAGCACTTGAGGTTGAGTGGATTGGTATATGGACCACCTCCTCCTTACCTAGCTTGTGGCCTTGATCCAATTCAACTCTTCCTTGTTGTGGGAACTCTAAAGAAAGCTTTGGTGCACTCCACTTAGCTCCTTGATGAAGTATGCAAGAGCAATTGGAAGAAAATTGAGTGAAGAGGAAGTTGGCTCTTCAATAAACCTCCCCTATTTTCAAACTTTGAAAACTGAGAAATGGAGTTTTCAAATCCTCTCTAAGAAGCTTGTGAATACTCTCTAAGGCTTGCTCTGAGTTCCTTAGCTTAAATCAACATAGGGGAAGTTAGAATTGAAATGAATTAAGGGGAGTATATCTCCCCCTTGAAGGATTGGATGGCAGTCGACCCACTTGTCATTTTGATCCAATTGATCATATTGGGGAGTTTCTTTTGGCTATTTTGAGTGTGCAAATGGTCGGTTTGAGCCAAGGAGTGGATTGCCAACCTCCCATTTCCTTTAATTTGAGTGGTAGAGGTAGTTTAAAGTTTGAATTTTGACCCATGGGGTCGGGTTTGGTCTAGGGACCAATTGGGCTGACCCAAACCCATTAGGTTGGGTGCACCACTCTTCAGTAGGTCCCCTTGAACTTTTAGGAGAGCCTCAAGTGAATGTAAAGAGGGTATGACCAAATTACATATGGATTAAGTATATTATAATACATATAAAGTTAAATATCTTAAAATAAAGACAAACTTAAATATATCCCACAAAACTTGACTATTTATAAAATAATATTTAAATATTTAGTCATCAAATTTTCATTAATTTATAAATTTTGAAATAAATCTCAATCTTTTTTTATTTTTATTAAATTTCCACATATTTGATCTTGGTGCAAGAAAATGGTAATGTTATTATTATTTTCTTATGAAATTAAATTTTAAAATGAGTTGTATTTTAATAGCTTGTTGGAATTTAGAAAAAAACAAAGAAATAATGAAAATTCATTCCCTGGTCGTAATTCTAGATCACCACCGACGATATAAGAGTAAATTGCTTATTTAAGGTTTCCCACAAGGTCTGCCGCAGTTGATTTAAGCCACCTCTAACTAATGTTCCATCAAAGAAAGGAGGTAGATCAAAATCAAGGGATCCTAGGAGCTTGATCGACGTTGGCACTTCGTAGGATCAGTGGGAGTTTTCAGGGTAAGATAGTGCAAATGAGTAATAATAACTCATCTCCTCTTGAACATCTCCTCATGCTCACCTTTCACTTGAATTTATTCATGCTTTGTTTTCTTGGTTGTGCAGTCTCATGTAATACGTTCATCAATTAGGTTATTCGCAGTGTATGTTGTTTTTTAACATATAAATTAGTTTTTTTTATTTTGATTTAGTCAAAATCATGATTAAACCACTTCAAATCCTTAAAATTTTCTCATGATCAATTTATATTATCATTTATGTTCATATATATAAATGAAATATAAATTCAAACATTCAAAACCTATTCCAAAAAATCAAACTCAAATCAACTCAAAATCGAATCTAAGCTATTCAAGTCAAAATCTTGAACTTACTCAAATCAATTTCAATCAAGCCAAACTCTTGATTTTCTCTCATGATTCAATCAATCCTACAATCGTGAACTCATATATAAATCCAAACATCAATCACTCAATCAAAATGTAAACCCTAAACCCTATACCCTAACCCTAAACCCTAAACCATATAAGCATAAACCCTAAAACCCTAAAACTACTTAAACCCTAGCATTACAAACCTCCAACCTAAAGCCACCTAACCCTAAACCTTAAACCCTATAAGCATAAACCCTAAAACCCTAAACATTAAACTTAAACCCTAAACAGTAACCGTAAACCCTAAACCCTAAACCTTAATCCCCAAACTCTAAACCTAAACCTAAATTAACTAAATAAATTAAAAAATAAACCCAAACCCTAAACCTAATAAACCTAAACCTAAACCTAAACCCTAAGATTGATATCTCCTTCTGGTGGAGGTCAGGATTTCTTCTATTTGGTAGTGTTGAGCTTTAGTTTCCCTCTAGTTTTGGTGGCTCTCTGCTCTTGTTGGTCTCCTGCTGTGTGGGTTTTAGGATGGCTAGGTGATTGGCATGCTTCAGAGCTTTCTTGTTTGCCTTTTTCCCTAGCCTTTTTTCCCTGTAAGGGTTTATTGGTCGGTGGTTGGTTGATGGCTGTGGTTTTTTATAGCCTTTTTCTTTTGGTTTTGGCTATCTGGTTTCATGATTATTGGTTGTGCCTGGTTGTGTGCTTTGTTCCTTTTTGGGCTGAGTTACTCTCTCTGGAGGTGTTACCTGCCATCTAATTTTTGTTCCCCTTTTTTGGTGATTTTTTTGTTATGTTTTCCTATTGGTTGGATGGCTCATTGGCTTATCATTTCTTTCTATTATGGGATGACATTGTATGTTGCTTTAGTTTTTTTTTTTTGGCTCTGTTATTATTTCTACTGATTTTTGTTGCTATGGTTGGCTAGGTGGCCTTGATGGCTGGATGTAACTGTATTGTTGGGCTGGATGCAACTATGTTGTTGGTTGGTGGATCTACAAAATTTTTGGTTCTTTACCTTTGGTCTTTACTTATTTTGGGTGGCTTTCTTGGTGGATGTTTCTTGGTTATTGTCTTGTTTGGCTGGTTTCTTTGCTCTGGTTTGGCTAGATGTTTTGCTGGTTAGTTGCTTATTTAATCTTTATGATAGATACTGGAACTTAGCGAGCTCTTAGTTGTTGGCTATTTATTTTAATTGAGATAAGTTGGCTATGATGGTTGGGATGTTTCCCCTATTATCCTTTTGGCTGGTAGCACCATATATGATTGTAACCCATCTTCTGAAGTTTGGATACTCACATATGTTATTGTCCCTTGAGATGAATGTGATTGAGTCTGAGCCTTATCTAAGGATTTTATCATTTTGTTTCTTTTTTGTACTTAGCATGTCCTTATTTCTAGATGTTTATCTCCATCTTAGGTTCTTTACAAGTTTGTGGTAGGCTTTAGGGTTGTAGGTGGTTTGTGCATCTCTCTGAAGATTTTGGGATATAGATGGCTTTGCCTGCTCATCTTGGAATTTTGTGATGTTTCAGAGAGATACCAAGCTTGTGGAAGCGTTATGGGACAATGGTCAAAGTACTTTGAAAAGCTATCGAATAATACAAGCAAGGAAGAACAATCTAGAGCAGGACTAGGATTTGGTACAATGGGTCTAGTCGATGATGATGATTACTTCTTAGTTGTTACAAACCATTTGGAATCTAATAAGTTCTTTTCTCACACCTCCAACTCTTATGATAATGTGTGTTTAGAAGCTTTAGATGATCTAAATGATCTCAAAATCAAATATGCTCTGCGAAAATTTAAAGAGGAGATCCATTCAATAATTGACAAGCATAAAGTAATCAACCTCGGGATAGATGAAAATTAATGCCCAACGTACATCATTTCATTGCTGAATGAAGAAGAAACAAATGAATTAGTGAGGCTATTGACTAAGTTTAAGGACTGCTTCACATGGAGCCATGAAGAGATGCCCAGATTATCACCTGACATAGTAGTCCACAAGCTAGCAATAGATCATAACACTACCCCTATTAAGCAAGCTCCTAGATGCATGTGATTAGTTTAGTTAGTCATAATCGAGATGAATCAATTATAAGAGGTACAATCATACTATTTTGAAAAGAACAAGTTGTATGCTTTTTACGTCCACTTTGGATAAGAGTTTTTAAGCTAAATGTGCCTCTACTACATACTACTTGAATAATCAATCCCTTCATGTCGCTATCGACTTGAAGTGTCTGGAAGAGGTATAGTCTAATAGTTCTCATAATTATTTTGATTTAAAAAATTTCTATTGCCTAGCTTATGCTCATATTAGGGATGGAAAGTTTAAGCATAAACTAAAAAAGTGTATATTCTTAGGATATGGTATATAGAATAGCGTAAAAAGTTACAGACAATGAAATCTTAAAGATTTCAAAACCTTTATGAGTAGAGATATTGTATTTGATGAACTATCTTGACTACAGCGAGCAACACTGCTACCATTTAGTAATAATCGAGATGAATCAATTATATCGAAAAGCCATATCCCATAGTAGATAATACACTTTGTTTCTTTTCCCTAAATGAAGATGATAAAGGAGAATGCCAGTAAACTAATTTGGCATGATTTTAGAAAAGATAAATCATAAAATTCAAAATATTTTGATCAAGAAATATTATGTAACTCATATTTTGAGCCAAAATTAATCAAAATAAATATAAAACTAATCATCATAAAATGAGTTAAGGCATTCATTCAATTTCATAGCCCTAACTATGAACCCTTCAACCCCTAGAATGTATACCTACTCATAGAACTTGAGATTGTTCTTTGTAATGAAGGATGCAACATACATTTTAGTATTTTAGTGTATTAGCATGAAAACTTCATTTTATTGATGCATTTCACATTTAAAAAATAATAGAATATATTGTAAATGTCATGAACAAAATATATGATAGATTCTATATATGATATCTAAAATATGTCATACTATGAAAATAACAAACTTTTTTCAAGTGATCAAGCCATCAAGCAAAGAATTAAATCAATTAACTAACAAACTTGATTAACTCAATCTAAAATTCACTCCATACCTAAGCAACCTCTAATTATTCTTGGGTAGCTCTTTGGGTGTTCAATAACCCAAAGTGATAGATAATGAAATTATGGTTAGCTCACATGTGTGAGAAAACCATAAAAGTAGTTAAGTGAGATCACTTAAGCCTAATTAACTATTAATCATGAGCTAATTGCATTATGCCCTTTTCATTTCTTAGGAGCATTACAAATTTCCATTTCATGTGGTTGTATATCATATTGGCTCATTATTAATTAGTTAATTAACTTATAGTGATGTAGGTAAGGGTTAATTAATTGGCTTAATTCATACCCTAACCTAATCAAACTAGAAAATCATCCTAATTACTTCTTCATTAAACCAAATTAACTCACACATGGGGAATAGGATTATGACCAGCAAACCTCTTTCATTTCTTAAATTAAATCAAACTAAAAATTAAAAATGTCATTTAAAAAGTTTGGTTTATTTGTAAATAGGGTATGACCAAATTAGGTTTGGCCAAGTTTCATGAAATTTGGAATTCATTTGATAGGATTTGGCTCATGTTGAACCATTTAGGCTAAAATGGGTCAACTTGGGTCAAGTTGACCAATTGGTCAAATTGGGTCAAACCAAGGGTTGGGTCAAGTTCATATGACCATTTGAAATGTTTTGGTGCTTTGGTTTGATTCAATTTGGTATAGTTTTAAATTTGGCTCATATGACCTCATTTAGGTTAAATGGGTCAAGTTGACCTATTTGACCCATTTAACCTATTTGAGCTAGGTCAAGGGTAGGTTTAAGTTAGGTTAGTCATATGGAGTGGATTTGTATCTTTGTTTCCAATCAATGTTGGTTAAGTTCAATTTTGGCTCAACATGACCCCTTTAGGTCAAGTTGGGTCTAAGGTCAATTGGGCTAGATTGGGTCTAGTTGACCAATTAAGGCTTTGGTCAAGTTTAATAACTGATTCGAATGAACTTGACTCATTGGTTTGGATCAATTTGGCTTAGATTAAGTTTTGACACATTTTGACCTTTTAGGTCAAAATGGGTCAACTTGGGTCAAGTGGCCAATTGGCTAGATTAGGCTCAAGTGTTGGTTAGGATTAAAATTTGGTTCATAATGGTACTTTAGATCACTTTGGGTCAAGTGAGCCTAAGTGGGTCAAATGGCTTGGTCAAAACCTTTTTAAAAGAGAGGTATCATTTCAAACATAAAAATACATGTGAAATTATACTCTTATAACTTGTAGATATGAAAAATGGAGTAAAGAAAGGTAAGTTCAAGAATACTACATATGAAAAGATAGGTAACGTTTCCAATATAAAAATATATTAGTGATTAAAGTTTGGATTTATATATGAGTTAATGAATGTAGGGTCGATTGAATCATGAGAGAAAATCAAGAGTTTGGCTTGATTTGAAATTGATTTGGGTAAGTTCAAGATTTTGACTTGAAAGGCTTAGATTTGATTTTGAGTTGATTTGAGTTTGATTTTTTGGAATAGGTTTTGAATGTTTGAATTTATATTTCATTTATATATGTGAATATAAATGATAATATAAATTGATCATAAGAAAATTTCAAAGATTTGAAGTGGCTTAATCATGATTTAGGCTAAGTCCATTAAGAAGGATTTAAGGGACTTAGGAAAATTTTGGAGTTTAGAGTTTGAATTTTTGAATTTCATTTGATTGATTTATATTTATATTTCTTATATATATGTGAAATAAATGAAATATAAAAGAATTATGAGAAAATTCCATGACTTTGAGATGGTTTGATCAAGGTTTAGGTTAAGTCCATTATGGAAAATTATGGACTTGAGGAAATTTTAAATTGAGAATTTAATTTGATGGTTTGATTTGATCAATTTGAATTTATATTTAATTATGAATGTAAATGAGAATATAAATGAGTTTTAAGAAAATCTCATGATTTTGAATTGATTTGATCAAGGTTTAGGCTAAGTCCATTAATGGAAAATTAAGGGACTTAAGAAAATTTCATGAATTGATTTAGAATTTTGAGTTTAGTTTGATTGAATTAAATTTAAATTTAATTAGATATGTAAATATAAATGAGATTATAAATGAATTTTGAGAAAAACTCAAAGTTTTAATTAGTTTTTATCATGATTTTGGTTAAGTCCTTAAAGGAATTTTTGATGAATTTTGATCATGGGTTTTAATCATAGATTTCAATCATTGATTTGATTTGAGTTTGGAGGAAATCAAATAAAACTTATTTGGAGTTTGACTTGAAAGAAGGAAAGTAAGGAATGGTTTAAGCTAAGGGTAGGAAGTTTTTTCCCAAGGCATGACCTATTCTTATGGCTAACTTTTCTAAGTCTCTAGGGTTAGGTTGAGTGTCCAACTAATCACTAGATGTGTCTTAAGACTAAGGAACTCTTAAGGTCTAAGAGGAGTCCTATGTTTAAGATGGAGGGGTTGAGAGCTCATCCTAAAAATGAGGTCAACCACTAGTTGTTTGTTGGTTGTTGATTCTAGTTGTTTCCTTAGTTGGGTTGTTACTGTTTTTGCCTTGAGTGTTGTTGGCTTGGTCTCTTATTTTGGCTGAGGATTTGGATTACTTTTGGTTTCTCTAGCACACTTTGTTTCTTGTGTTTTGCCTCTGGGTTTGGTATGGTGGGATTGGTTATTTTCTCTACTACTCTTGGTGGTGATTTTCTAGTGTTTTCTGGATGCCCCTTTGGTCTCCTCATGGGTTCTTTTTCCTCTCTCTAGTTATGCTATTTTCCTGTGGCTGTATTTCTATTTTTGATGGAGGTATTGCACCTGCATTTTCATTTCTTGCCTCTATTGTCTAGGTTGGACTTGTGGTTACTGTTAGTGTTGGCCTTGTTCTCTGACCTGGTTTGGAATTGATGGTTTCTTGGTGCTAATTGTAGGTTGCTATTTTGGTTTTGGGCTATTTCTTGTGGTTGTCTAGTGACACTAGTGGGTTTGGTTCCTATCCATAGTGGCTTTGCTTCTGGGTGAAATCTTGGCAATTGCTCTTTCATTTCTACTTGGGTGGTTTTGTTGATGCTACTTCCTTTCGGGCTTGGTGGCCTTTAGTCGGCTGGGTGATTTGTGGGCTAGCTGTTTCTGTTGCTTGGGCTGCAAGTATTAGAGAATTGTTGAATTTCACTCTCTTTGGCCTTGCCTTCGAGTAAGTGGGCTATGATGGGGGGATGATTTCCTATTTTCAGGCAGATGTGAATGTAACCCTTCTTTTGATGTCTGGATGCTCACATTTGTGGTTGCCCCTTAAGATGAAGGTGACTAAGCCTGAGCCTTATTTGAAATTGTCTCTTATATTGCTCTTTATTATGTGCTTAAGCTTGATTTTCTCTAGCTGAACTAATTACATCTTCTAGTTGCTTGCAGGATTCTTTTAGAAGTTCTTTGCATGTTTCGGATCCTGGATGTGGTTTGTGTAACACTTGAAAGACTTCTATTTCTAGTAGTGGGCTTTGGCTGATCCTCCTATTTCCTGTGTTATTGCTTTGTTGTGTTATTTTGGTCTTTTATCTCTTTTATTTAGGTTTTTATTTCCTTGTTTTTGTTGTAATAGATAGGGGATTTTTCTCTCTAGGCTGAATGTAGCTCTCTAAGCGGTAGTTAAGAGATTAACCCTTCTTAAGGACCTTGTACTCCTTACATTGTGGCAATAAAATTCTCCCCTCTATAAGTTACTTAAAAAAAACCCTAAACTCTAAATTAACCCTAAACCCTAAACCCCAAAACACTAAAACACTAAACCTAAATTAAATAAAACATAAAAATAAAATAAATAAAAAATCCTAAACCTAAACCTAAAAAAGCAAATAAAATAAAAAATAAAAACTAAACTAAAATAAAATAAATAAAACCTAAACAAAACTAAAATAAAAACCTAAATAAAATAAAACTAAATCTAAAATAAAAAATAAAATAAACTTTAAAATAAATTAAAATAAAACTTAAAACTTAAACCTAAAATAAAACTAAAAGAAATAAACAATAAAACCTAAACCCTAAAAAAATAAACCTAAAGCTAAACTAAAATAAAATAAACTAAAATAAGTAAAACCTAAACCTAAACCTAAAATAAACTAAACCTAAACTAAAACCTAAACTAAATAAAAAAAATAAACTAAAAATAAAACTAAACTTAAACTAAAAAATAAAACCTAAAATAAACCTAAAATAAAACCTAAACCTAAAAAAAATAAAATAAAACCTAAATAAAACCAAATAGAAATAAAACCTAAACATAAAATAAAATAAAATAACTAAAATATACCTAAACCTAAACCCAAAACTAAAATAAACTAAAATAAACACAAAATAAATAAACTAAATAAAAAAAAATAAAATAAACCTATATAAAAAAATAATCTAAATAAATTAAATAAACTAAACCTGGGTTTGCTTAATTTTTTTAAAAAACCCTAAACCAAAATTAACCCACCCTAAACCATAACCTGACCCTACCACTAAACTAAACCAACCTACCCTAAAATAAAACCCAAACCTAAACAAAATAAAACCTAAAAAAATAAAGAAAAACCAAACCAAATAAAATAAAAAAGAATAAAATAAAACATAAACTAAAAACCTAAACCTAAACCTAAAAGAAAATAAAATAAAAAATAAAAAAACTAAACTAATAAAATAAATAAAACCTAAACTAAATAAAAATAATAAAAAGTAAAATAAAATAAAACTAAACATAAAATAAAATAAAATAAACTTAAAATAAAATAAAATAAAACTAAATAAAACTTAAATAAAATGAATATAAAAATAAACCTAAATAAAATAAAAAATAAAATAAACTAACATAAATAAAATAAAACTAAACCTACCTGGGTTTACATAATTTAAAAAAAAATCTAAACCTAAATCCTACCTACCTAAACCCTAAACCTTAACCTTAAAGCCTAAAACCTAAACTCTAAATAAAACCTAAAAAAAAACTAAAAATAAAAAAACCTAAACCTAGTAAAATAAAAGATAAAATAAATACCTAAACCTAAACCTAAAAAATAAAATAATATAAAATTTAAAACTAAAAGTAAAATAAAATGAAACCTAAACTAAACTATAAAATAAAATAAAACAAAACAAAATAAAACCTACATAAAATAAATATAGATGTAAAATAAAATCAAATAAACCTAAAATAAAATAAAATAAAAACAAAATAAAAAACTAAACCTAAAAATAAACCTAAAATAAAACCTAAACATAAATAAAAAATAAAACCTAAACCATAAACTATAAATAAACCATAAAATAAACAAAATAAAATAAAAATAAACTAAAATAAAATAAATAAAACCTACACTAAACCTAAAATAAACTAAACTTAAACCCTAAACTAAATAAAGTAAAATAAACTAAAAAATAAACCTAAACATAAAAAAATAAAACATAAAAAAAATGTAAAATAAAACCTAAAACATAAACCTAAAAAAATAAAATTAAAATCTAAGCCTAAACCTAAAAATAAAAAAATAAAACCTAAACCTAAAAAAATAAAATAAAAATAAAACTAAATTAAAAAAATAAACATAAACCTAAAAATTAACTAAAATAAAAAAGCATAAACTAAAATAAATAAACTAAACTAAACAATACTAAAAAAGATAAACCAAACTAAAAACAAAAAAAAATATTAATATAAATGAAAAATAAACTAAATAAACCTAAACCTACCTATATCCTTAAGTTAAAAAGAACCCTAAACCCTAAGCCTAGAACCCTAAACCTTAAACCCTTAAACCCTAAACCATAAACCCTAAACCCTAAAAACCTAAAAACCTAAACCTAAACTGAATAAAACCTTTAAACAAAATAAATAAAAAAACCATAACCTAAATAAAATAAAATAAATAAAATAAAATAAAAACCTCAACTAAAACCTTAAACAAAACTAAAACCTAAACTTAAACCTAAAGCTGAACTTAACCCTAAAAATAAAATAATATAAAAATTAAAAACTAAAGTAAAATTAATTAAATAAAAACCTAAATTAACCTAAAAATAAAATAAACCTAAAAACTAGAAACCTGAAGAAAATAAAAACTAAATGTAAACTAAAACTAAAATCACCCTAAAATAAAAGAAAATAAAAACAAAATAAAAATCTAAACCTAAAAAATAAATCTAAAAATAAATCCTGAAAATAAATAAAAAAATAAAACTTATATCATAAACTAAGAAAAAAAACTTAAACCTAAAATAAACAAATTAAAATAAACCTAAAACTAAATTAAAATAAACTAAACTAAAACAAATAAAACCTAAACCTAATCCTAAAAAAACAAAACCTAAACCCTAAACTAAATAAATAAAAATAAACCTAAACCTAAGTTAAAAAAATAAAACCTAAAATAAAAACCTAAAACCTAAACCTAAAAATATAAAATAAAAACTTAAACCTAAACCAAAAAATAAAAAATAAAACCTAAACCTAAAAAATAAAATAAAATAAAACTAAACTAAAAAATAAACTTAAACCTAAACCTAAACCTAAAAAAAACTGAAATAAAACACCTAATCTAAAATAAATGAAACTAAAATAAATTAACTAAATTAAATAAAAATAAAAAATAAACCTATATAAAATAAAAAATAGATTAAACTAGAATAAAATAATAAACTAAATAAACCTAAACCTACCAGTTTACTTAAAACTTTAAAAGAAACCATAAACCCTAAATCCTAAATCATAAACTATAAACCCTAATTCCTGAACCCAAAACTCTCAAAAACCTAAACCCTAACCCTAAATCCTAAACCTTAAAAGAATAAACCCTTAAACCCTAAACCCTAACCCCAAACCCCAAACCCTAAACCTAAGCGTAAAGTAACTAAATAAATTAAAAATAAACCTTGACACTAAAACCTAATAAACCTAAACGATAAGAATGGGCAGAACCATGATGGCAAGAACATCACCGACAAATAGGCTCAGTCTAGATCTAGTGGTGGAGGCAAAGACGGAGGCATTGGTTATGGTGGTCGGGGATTTGGAGGTGCTAGTGGATATGGAGGTGGTGGCCAGAGCAGTGGTGGTTATGGAGGCAGGAGGAGCGACTGAGGTTGCAACCATGGTGGTGGTGGAGGGAGAGATCGGGATTATAATGGTGGATCCCACTACTCGAGATGCCAGGGTGGTTCATTGATGGGCGAATAGATCAATCTGCGCTTATGGAGCAAACGATTTTAATTATCTAGGGTTTTGATAATTAATAAAATTAAAAAAAATAAAATAAATAAAAACCTAAACTAAACTAAAAAAATAAATAACCTAAATAAAATAAAAATTAACTAAACCTAAAATAAAAAATAAATAAAAACTTAACAGAATCCCACACCTAAAAAATAAACTTAAAAATGAAGCCTAAAATAAATAAAACTAAAAGTAAACCTAAACCCTAAACTAAAATAAAAACCTAAACCTAAAATAAAATTAAAATAAACCTAAACCTAAACTTAAATAAACTAAAATAAAAAAGAACCTAAAATTAAAAGTAAAATAAAGTGAACTTAAACATAAACCTAAATTAATTAAAATAAAATAAACTAAAATTAAACCTAAACTAAAAAATAAAATCTAAAAATAAATAAAAAATAAATACCTAAATCCTAAATATAAAAAAATAAAATAAAAACCTAAACTTAAACCAAAAAAATAAAATACAAATAAAACTAAATTAAAAAAAAAAACCTATACCTAAACCTAAAAGATAAACTAAAATAAAAAAACCTAAAATAAATAAACTAAACTAAATAAAAAAATAAACCTAAATAAAAAAATAAAAAAAATAAACTACATAAACATAAACTTACTAGTTTACTTAATTTAAATATAATAAATAAAAAAATAAAAAATAAATAAATAAAAACAATAACCCTAAACCCTAAACCATAAAATTACAACCCTAAACCCTACAATTCCTAAAAACTAAAACCCAAATTTTAAAACAAACCCTAAACCTAAAACCCTAAATCCTGATCCTAAACCCTAAAAACCAAAACCTAACCTAAACTTTATGAAACCTAAAAATAAATAAATAAAAACATAAACCTAAATAAATAAAATAATAAAATATAATAAAAAAAAACTAAAGTAAAACCTAAACCTAAATAAAATAAAAGAAATAAAATAAAATAAAACTAAAATAAAATAAATAAAACTTAGATTAAACTAAAATTAAATAAACCTAAGAATAAAACCTAAATAAAATAAAACTAGATGTGAAATAAAAGAAAATAAACCTAAAATAAAATAAGATAAAATTAACTAAAATCAAAACCTAAAAAATAAACCTAAAAATAAAACCTAAAAATAAATTAAAAAAAAACTTAAACCCTAAACTAAAAAATAAAACTAAACATAAAATAAAAATAAAATAAACCTAAACCTAACTAAAACAAAATAAACTAAAATAAATTGCCAAACCTTAACCTAAACCAAAATAAAATAAAATAAACTAAAAAACCTAAACCTAAACTAAAAATAAAACCTAAAATAAATTGAAAATAAAATCTAAACCTAAACCTAAATAAAATAAAACTTAAACCTAACCTAAAAAAAATAAACTAATCCTAAAATAAAATAAAATAAAACTAAACTAAAATAAACATTAAATAAATAAACTAAACTAAATAAATAAAATAAACCTAAAATAAAAAATAATAAATAAATAAATAAAATAAACTACTAAAATACATAAACTGTCAGTTAGTTATTTTAAAAAACTATCCTTACCCAACCTAACCTACACTCCCAACACACTAACCCCCCAAACCCACCCTAAGCTGACCTAAACCCTACTGACCCTAGCCAACCCTGGGCCACTGAGCTCTAACACACTTCCACAAACTAAACAGGCCACAAACCCACCCTAGATCCTACCTGGGCCTTAACCTCCAACCCCTGGGCCCTAAACAAACCCTAAACCTAAAAACCTAAAAACATGGCTAAACTTAATAAAACCATAAAAAATAAATAAACTTAAACCTAAATAAAAAATAAAATGAAAAAGACTAACTTAAACCTAAACCTAAAATAAAATAAAATAATAAAATAAAACTAAAATAAAATAAATAAAACCAAAACTAAACTAAAATAAAATAAACTGATAAAAACCTAAATAAAATAAATACTAAATGTAAAATAAAATTAAATAAACCTAAAATAAAATAAAATAAAACTCATTAAAAACTAAACAATAATAAAATATAACCTAAACCTAAAATAAAATAAAATAAACATAAACAAAACTGAATAAACTAAACTAAAATAAATAAAACTTAAACCTAAAAATAAAATAAACCTAAACCTAAACCTAAACTAATTAAATTAGAATAAACTAAAATTAAACTTAAACCTAAACTAGAAAAATAAAACCTAAACATAACATAAAATAAAAACCAAAAACCTTAACCTAAAAAATAAAATAAAAACCTAAACCTAAAAATAAAAAATAAAACCTAAACCTTAAAAATAAAATAAAAAATAAAACCTAACTAAAAAAATAAACCTAAACTTATACTTAAATAAAATAAACTATTTAAATTGCAAAATAAAATAAAACAAAATAAAATAAAATAAAATAAAATAAAATAAAAAAATAAAATAAAATAAAATAAATAAAATAAAAAAATAAACTAAAATACAAATGCTAAAACTTCTGGTTTGTTGATTTTTTTAAAAAAAACTTAAACCCTAAATCCTAAACCCTAAACCCTAAACTAAACCCTAAATTCTAAACCCTAGGCCTATCCTAAAACCCTAATCACAAAACCAACCCTAAAAACCCTAAACCACAACCAAGGCCCAAACCATATACCCTAAACCCAAATGAAAATAAAAATATAAAATAAACTAAATACAACTAAACCCCACAGGTTTACTTAATTAAAAAAACCCTAAACTCTAAAACTAACCTTAAGTCATAAACCATACACTGCATCCCAAAACCATAAACTACTAAACCAAAACCAAGCCAAACAAATCCTAAACCACAAACCCTAAATAAACCTAGAACCATAGTTCTGCTGGACTGACAAATTAAAATAAATGACCCTAAAACCAAACCAAAAAACTAAAAAAAATGAAACTCTCTAAAACTACTCTAAACTAAACTACCCAAATACCCTAAATATAACCCTGACCCTAATAAAAACCCAAAACCTATACCTAAAACCCTAAAAAAAAATGTACTTAATAAACTTGAAATAAAATAACTATTACATAAAACTAAATAAAGAAATAAATTAAAATAAAATAAAACCTAAAACTAAAAAAACTTAAACTTAAATAATATAAAAAACTAAAATAATTAATAAAATAAACTAAACTAAAAATAAAATAAACTTAATAATAAAATATAAATAAAATAAAAATTAAACATAATAAAAAATAAAATAACTAAAATAAATATAATAAAACTAAATAAAACCTAAACTTAAAATAACCTTAATATAAACCTCAAGATAAATAAAAACCTAAACCCCAAACTAAAAAAAAATTTAAGCCAAAATAAAATTAAAATAAACAAGAAAATAATAAACCAAACTTAAATAAATAAACTTAAACATGAACCTAAAACTAAACTAAAAAAATAAAATAAAATAAACCTAAACCTAGACTAAAATAAATTAAACCTAAACCTAAGCCTAAACTCATAAAATAAAAAAACTGAAAACAAACTCAAATGTAAACTAAAAAATAATCCTAAAATACTAAAAAAAAACTAAAAATAAAATAAAATCCTAAACCTAAACCTAAATAAAATAAAACCTAAACTTAAAAAATAAACCTAAATCTAAACCTAACGAGAAAATTAAAATAAAACCTAAACTAAAACTATACTAAACTAAATAAAATAAAATAAAATAAACCAAATAAAATATAAATAAACTAAAATAAACTAATTTACTTAATTAAAAACCCTAAATCTAACTAACCTTTCATACCATGCACTTGAACCCTAAACCATAAACCTAAAGCTGACCCTAAACTGAGCCCTAAACTGACCAACCACACCAACCCTAACCTGACCCTGATTTCTGGACCCTGACCAAAATTTACACCTAAATGACCTACCCTAAACCCTGACCCTAAAACTGGGCCCTCTAAAACCACTAGCTAAAAGCCAAACTAAAAACCCAAACCCTAACCTGACTGAGCCTATTACTCCTAAACCACACCCTAAACCCTAAACCTAAACCTAAATGTCTTAACCAAATAAATAACTAAATAAGTAAAACTAAATAAAAGAAATATTAAAATAAAATAAAACCTAATCTAAACTAAACTTAAACCTAAAAATAAAATAAAATAAAATATAAACTAAAATAAAATTAATGAAACTAAACTAAACTAAAATAAAATAAACTTAACATAAAATCTAAATAAAATAAAACTAAACATAAAATAAAATAAAATAACAAAATAAAATATAATAAAACTAAATAAAACCAAAATTAAAAAAATAACCTTAAATATAAAACCTAAAATAAATAAAAGTAAAACCTAAACCCCAAACTAAAAAAAATTTAAGCCTAAAATAAAAATAAAATAAACAAAAGAAAATAAACCTAAACCAAAACTTAAATAAATAAAACTTAAACATAAACCTAAAACAAAACCTAAACCAAAATTAAAATAAAATAAACCTAAACCTATACTAAAATAAATAAAACCTAAACCTAAGCCTAAACTAAATAAAATAAAATAAACTAAAAACAAACTTAAATGTAAACTAAAAAATAAATCCTAAAATTGACTTAAATAAAAACCTAAAACCTAACCGTTGAAAAATAAAATAAAATCCTAAACCTAAACCTAAAAATAAAAAATAAAACCTAAACCTAAAAAATAAACCTAAACCTAAACCTAAATGAAAAAAATAAACTAAAATAAAAAACTAAAATAAATAAATCTAAAATAAATAAACTAAAATAAATAAAAATAAAAATAAATCTAGATAATAATAAAAATATGAAAAAAAAAATTAAAATAAATAAAAAAATAAATATACATAACTGCCGGTTTGCTTTTTAAAAATAAAATACAAAAATAAAAATAAATAAATAAAACCCAAACCCTAAACCCTAAACCCAAACTAACCCAACCCTAAACTAATCCTAAACTAAACCCTTCCTAAACCCTAAACCCTAAACGTTCCTACCCAACCCAAACCTACCCTAAACTTTAAGGCCCTTAAAACCTAAACTTACAATAAACCATAAAATAAATAAATAAATACCAAAAAATTAAAAATTAAACTAAATAACATACTAAACCAAACATTAAATACCTACTAACTAAAAAATCCTGAAAACCTTACCCTAAACCAAAAAAACTAGCTCAATAAAACCTTAACTACCTAAAATCCTAAACCTTCATTACCCTAAACCTAAATAAATGAAATGACTAAACTAAATAAAACTTAAAAATAAAATAAACCTAAACATAAATAAATTAAAATAATAAAATAAATAAACTTAAACTAAAACTTAAACCTTAACTTAAAAATATAAAAATAAAAAATCTAAACTAGAATAAATAAAAAACTAATCTATACTAATAAATAAAATAAACCTAAAAATAAAAAAAACCTAAATAAAATAAAAACTAGACGTAAAATAAAAATAAATAAGTAAAAAATTAATTAAAATAAAAATTAAATAAAAACCTAAGCTTAAAAATAAACCTAAAATTAAAATCTAGAAATAAATAAAAAATAAAACATAAACCTTAAACTAAAAAAGAAACCTAAACCTAAAATAAAAAGAAAATAAACAAAAAAATAAACCTAAACCAAAACAAAAATAAAGTAAACTAAACTAAATAAAAATAAAAATAAACTAAATAAAAAAATAAAATAAAACAAACTAAAATAAATAATAAATAAACTAAATAAACCTTAACCTACACATTTACTTAGTTTTTTTAAGAAAACCCAAGCCCAAAAAATCCTAAATGCTAAACTTAAACCTTAAACCCAAAACTCTAAAACCCTACCAACATACATGACCCTAGATCTTACCCTACCATAAATAATCTGACTTATGACCAACCCCAAACCTACCTAAATCCCACCTAAAACCCAAACTAGGCCAACTAGGCCCCAGGCCTGGAACTCCATTATTTAAACCTGTGACCTGAACCAAACTCTAACATTAAAATCTTACCCACAAAGCTGAACACTACCCTACCATAAACCCTAAACCCTGTCCTAAACCCTAAACCCTAAATCCACTCTAAACCTAAATCATTACCCCTGCCTGGATAAAAATAAAACCTAATAAACTAAATAAACCTAAAATAAAATAAAATAAATAAACCTAAACCTAAATAAAATGGGAAAATAAAATGAAATAAAACCTAAACTAAAACTTAAACCAAAGCTTAAAAATAAAATAAAATAAAATAAAACATAAACTAAACTAAATAAAATAAAATAAACCTAAGAATATAAAAAAACACAATGATTTAAAGGATTCATGTCATGATTATTTTACAAATTTTACATCATTTACCTAAGCAACCCTCCACTTTTTGCATTCGGACTTGGGACCGGCAATGGTAGTGTTAGGATCTTGGAATATAGGTACTCTTTCAGGTAAATTAATGGAATTAATAGATATTATGGTTCATAGAAAGATAAATATTTTATGTGTTCAAGAAACTAAATGGGTTGGTGAGAAGGCCAAGGAGATTGATAGTTTAGGTTTTAAACTTTGGTATTCAGGTAAAAGTAGAACTAGAAATGGTGTAGGTGTGATTATAGATAAAAGTTTAAAGGATAATGTTATAAGTATTAATAGATGTGGAGATAGAATTATAACTTTAAAGATTATTATTGATACTAAGAATATCAATGTTATAAGTGTCTATGCTCCTCAAGTAGGTTTGGAGGTAAGCTCAAAAGAAAAATTTTGGAATGAATTAGAGGGATTAATACAAAAGATACCTCTTGAAGAAAAAGTATTTATTAGGGGAGATTTAAATGGACATGTTGGTAGAGTGGTAGAAGATTTTAAAAGTATTCATGGTGGTTATGGATTTGGAGTGACTAATGAAGAAGGTAGGACTATATTAGATTTTGCCTTAGCTTATGATTTTGTAGTTACTAATACTTTATTTAAGAAAAGAGATGAACATATTATTACTTATAAAATGGATCTAGTAAAACCTGATTGATTATTTTTGATAAGAAAAATAGATCATCGTAGATTGTAAAGATTGTAAGGTCATTCCAAGTGAAATTTTAAGTACCCAACATCTACTATTAGTTTTAAATTTTAAGATGAAATGTTGTAAGAGAAAAAATAAACTTAATTATTGTCCTAGGATTAGATGGGGACACTTAAAGAACACAAATAAAAATATTTTTAAGAGCAAGCTACAAGAAATTAAAGTTTGGGATGTTCATAAGGAAGCTAATGTTATGTGGGAAAAAGTATCAAGTGCTATTAAACAAGTTGCTAAAGATGTGCTTGGCGAATCAAAAGGAAAAGCTTCTTTTAATAAGAATAGTTGGTGGTGGAGTCAGAGTGTGCAAGAAAAGATTAGAAATAAGAAGCATTGTTATAAAACTTGGTTTAGATGTAAAAACTCGGAGAATTGGGAAAGATATAAAATGGCCTGTAGAGATTCTAAGAAAGCAATATATGATCCAAAAAATTTAGCTTTTAGTGATTTATACAATAGATTAGATACCAAAGAAGGTGAAAGATGTATTTATAAGTTAGCCAACCAAAGAGATAGGAGAAGTAAAGACATAGTTCAAGTGAGGTGTCTTAAGGATGAAAATAATAAAGTGCTTTTCTTAGAAAAGATATTGAAAATAGGTGGATGAGGTATGTTAATAAACTTTTCAATGAAGGATCTGAAAATGCGATTGATTTTAGCAACCTTAATACCCTAAACAAAAATAGAATTTCATTTTTATCATCTTATTAGTAAATCAAGTTAGTGAAGCTTTAAAGAAAGTGAAATGTGGTAGCGGTAGGACGGATAATATTCCAATAGAAGTGTGGAAATGTTTAGGAGATCAAGGAATTTCTTGGCTTACAAATCTTTTTAATGTTATTTTAAAGACTAAAAGATGCGGATGAGTGGAGAAAGAGTTTGTTGGTTCTATATTTAAGAATAAAGGTGATGCACAAGAGTGTGCAAATTATAGAGGAATTAAGTTAATGTGTCGTACATTAAAATTATGGGAGAGAGTAATTGAGCATAGGTTATGATGTGATAGAGAAGTTTCTCACAATCAGTTTGGTTTCATGCTAGGTAGATCTACTATGGATGCTATACATTTTTTAAGAGGTTTGATGGAGAAGCATAGAAAATAAGAAGGATCTACATATGATATTTTTGATTTAGAAAGCTTATGATAAAGTCTCAAGAGATGTTCTTTGGAGAGTTCTAGAACAGAAAGAAGTTAATATTGGTTATATTCAAGTCATTAAGGATATGTATACTAGAGCTCACTTGTGTCCAAACACAAGGAGGATTGACAAAATATTTTCCTATTTCAGTTGGATTACATCAAGGATCAACATTAAGCCCTTATCTTTTTACTTTAGTTGTGGATGTTCTTACGAGGCATTTACAAGAAGATGTACCTTGGTGTATGATTTTTTCTTGATGACATTCTTCTTGTTGATAAGACTAGAGGGAGTCCAACGAAACTTGAATTATGGAGGTCAACTTTAGAGTCTAAAGGTTTTAAGTTAGATCTAAAGCGAATATATGGTATAATTTTAGTTGTAGAAGTTTTAGTGGTAGTGTTGTGACTTTTGGTGTTCAAGTCATTAATAAGAGTGAGCGATTCAGATATTTAGTCTCTATTGTTCAAAATGATGGTGAAGTAGATGGAGATATTATTAGTAGAATTCAAGTTGGATGGTTGAAGTGGAGGAATGCATCGGCTATTATGTGATAGAAAAGTTCCACTCAAACTTAAGGGAAAATTTTATAAGATGGTGGTAAGACACGCAATGACTTATGGTGCAGAATGTTGGCCAATAAAGAGAAACATAAGACTAAGTTAAGTGTTACGAGAGATGAGGATGCTCAGTGGATGAGTGGCTTTACCCTTAGAGATAGAATGCAAAATGAGTATGTTAGGGAAAAAGTTGGAGTAGCTCAGTGGTAGATAAGAATAGGGAGAGTGCCTTAGATGGTTTGGCCACATAAAGTGTAGTCGATGACGATTAGGAGAGTAGATGCATTAGATTTGCCTTATGTTAAGAAAGGTAGAGGTAGACCTAAAAGACTTGGTTAATATGTATAAAAATGATCTTAGTATACTTGATTTAAATGAGAATTTGACACATAATAGGACACAATGGAGACGAAGGATTCATGTAGCCGACCCCACCTAGTGGGATTAAGGCTTGTTGTTGTTGTTGTAATAAAAAACCTAAATAAAATAAAAACTAAATGTAAAATAAAGATAAATAAACCTAAAATAAAATAGAATAAAAACTTAAACTTAAAAAATAAACCTAAAAAGAAAACCTAGAAATAAATTAATAATAAAACCTAAACCCTAAACCTAAAATAAAAATAAAATAAACAAAATAAAATAAACTTAAACATAAACTAAAATAAATAAAATCTATACCTAAACCTAAACTACACTGAAATAAATAAAAATAAAAGATAAAAAAATAAACCTAAACTAAAGCTAAGAAATAAAACTAAAATAAACTTAAAATAAAAAACACAAAAGCCTAAACCTAAAAGTATGAGATGAAACTTAAAATCTAGATTTAAAAATAAAAATAAAATAAAACTGGAATTAAAATAAAATAAAACTCAAGTGAAATAAACCTAAACTTAAAATTAAACTAAAAGAAACTAAAACTAAAATTAATAAAACCTAAAATAAACAAATAAAACTAAATAAAATAAAAAAATAAACCTTAATGAGATTTAAATGAAATAAACATATAAGTATACTAAATAAACCTAAACCTACTGGGTTTACTTAATAAAAAAATTCTTAAAAAACCTAAACCCTATACCCACAAAAACCCTAAACCCTAATCCCAAATCCCACACAAACCCTAACTCTAAACCTTAAACCCTAAGCCCCAAACCCAACCTAAACTAAAATAACTAAATAAATTAAAAATAAACCTAAACCCTAACACTTAAAAATCTAAAGCGTAAACTAAACCCAAGAATGGGAACATTGGCGTTGGGATCATCTCTTGGGAGGATGAGGTGGAGGTGGAGGTTATCGTAGTGCTAGTGGGGGATCTAGAGGTGTGTTGGATATGGAGGTGGTGGTCAGAGCAGTGGTGGTTATGCAGGCGGGAAGAACCACAAAGGTTATATTTGTTGTGGTATAGGGAGAGATTGGGGATATGATGATCGATCTCGCTAGTTGAGAGGCCGATGTGGTTCTGATGGAAACTGGGGAAAGTGAGGAATGGCTGATCCGATCTACTGCTTATGGAACTTTGTCTCTATAGTAGAGAAGGTTCTAGTTATCTAGGGTTTTTTGTCTGCCTATGCGTGCTCATTTTTAATCTATGTCATCACTTGTGTCTTAGAAAACTTGGTGTGTTCCTCGGTTGATGAAATCCAAAAGAAGAAATGTTGAATATGAATTTGTTCACTATTAAAAAATAAAAATAAATAAAAACCTAAAACTCTAAATCTAAAATAAACCTAAACCTTAAAAAGCTAAAAACCTAAACCTAAACTAAATAAAACCTAACCCTAAACCTTAAACCCTAAAACTAACCCTAAAACCTAATCCCTAAACCCACAACCCTAAGCCCTAAATCCTAAACCATATAACCATAACCCTAAACACTAAACCCTAAACCAAAATTCTAAACTCTAAAACCTTAAACCATAAACCTAAACCTAACTAAACTAAACCCCAAACAAACCACAGACCAAAGCTGAACAAACCTAAAAAACCTAAAACCTAAAAACTAAACTAAACTAAGTAAAATAAAAAATAATAAATAAAACCTAAACCCTAAACTAAATAAAATAAAATAAACTAAAAAATAAACCTAAACTAAAAAATAAAATGCCTAAAATAAAACCTAAAATAAAACCTAAAACCTAAACCTAAAAAAAATAAAATAAAACCTAAAATAAAAAAAATAAAAAGAAAAAACCTAAACATAAAAATAGTAAACTAAAAGTAAACATAAACTAACCCCTAAAAAAGACTAAAATAAAATAAACCAAATAAACTAAATAAAAAAAATAAACCTAAATATTAAAAATAAAATAAACTTAAAGAAATAAAAAAACTAATGGATAAATAAAATAAACTAAAACCTAAATGGTTTACTAAATTAAAAAAAATCCTAAACACTAAACCCTAAATCCTAAACCCTAAATCCATCTTAAACCAAAATAAAAACCTAAACCACAACCTAAACCATAAAAAAAAACCCTAAAAATCATCCACAAAATGAAATAAAAATAAAAATAAAAAAAACCCTAACCCACCCTAAAGATAAACTGGAGCCCTAGGCAACTGAGCCACTGACCTAAACCCTGAGCCACAGGCTTAAAGCCTAGGCCTACACAACTGAGCTCTGTGCTGAGGCCTGGGCCAGCCCACTTAAACCCACCTGATCACTAATCAGCCTAGCCACAGCCACAACCCAGGCCCTAACCTAAACCTAAAATTGAAATAAAATAAACCTAAAATAAATAAATAAATAAAAAATTAAAATAAGATAAAAGATAAAACCTGCTAAAACCTAAACTAAATTGAGCCTACTTAAACCTAAACCTAAAAGGAAAATTGACTAAATAAAATAAATAAAACCTAAATTAAACTAAAAATAAGATAAACCTAAAACCTACAAAAAATAAAATAAAACCTAAAATAAAATTAAAGAAAATTAAAAAATCTTAAACCTAAAATAAACCTAAATAAAATAAAATAAAACCTAAACCCTAAAATAACAAATAAAATAATACAAACCTAAAAAAAAATAAACTAAACTAAAATAAATAAAACCTAAACTTAAATAAAATAAACTAAACTAAACTAAATAAAGTAAAACTAAAAATAAACCTAAACTAAAAAATAATCTAAAAGAAACCATAAATAATAAAAACATAAAAAAATAAAATGAAACTAAACCTAAAAAATAAAAATAAAACCTAAACCAAAAAATTAAAATATAAAACTAAACTAAAAAATAAACATAAACTGGCCTAAAAATAAAACAAACATAAAACATTAAAATAAAATAAATAAACCTAAAATAAATAAACTAAAATAAATAAAATAAACCTAAATAAAAATCAAATAAAATAAAAATAAATAAATAAAAATAAATAAACTAAAACCCCCAAATACCAAAACACTAAAAAACCTGACCCTAAACCTAAACCTAACGCATAACCATGAGTCCTAAACCCTTCCATAATCCAAACCCTAAACCTAAAACATGCTTAAACTAAATAAAACCTAAAATAAAATAAATAAAATAAAATAAAAACCCAAACTAAAATATAAACCTAAACCTAAACCTAAAAAAATAAAACTAAACTATAATAAAATAAATAAAAACCAAAATTAAACTAAAAAAATAAAATAAACCTAAAAGAAACCTAAATAAAATAAAATAAAAATGAAAATAAAATAAAATAAATAAAAAATAAAATAAAACTAAATGAAAAACTTAAACCTAAAAAAATAAATCTAAAATAAATGAAAATAAAAACCTAAATTAAAAAATGAAACTTAAAATAAACAAAATAAAATAAACTAAACCTAAACTAAAATAAATAATCTAAACCTAAATTGCAAAATAAACTAAGCTAAACCCTAAACTAAATAAAATAAAATAAACTAAAATAAACTGAACCTAAACTAAAAGTAAAACTTGAAAATAAAATAAAAAAACATAAAACCTAAACCTAAGAAAATAATATATAAACCTAAACCTAAAATAAAAAAATAAATAAAATAAATAAAATAAAATAAAATAAAACTAAACTAAAATAAACATAAACCTAAACCTAAATAAAAGATAAACTAAAATAAACCTAAAAAAAACTAAATAAAATAAAAAATAAACTAAAATAAATAATATAAATAAACTAAATAAATAAAAATAAATAAAACTAAACCCTGGGTTTGCTTGATTTGAAAGACCCTCCATCTAAATCTAAACCTCCCAACCAATTAACCTAGGCCACTGAGCCTAAATATCTAAACTGATAAACCACAATATCTTACCCCATGGCCCACTGAGCCTGGGCCTGAGCCCTGAGCTCCCAGGCCACTGGCCCTAAAACATAAAACTAAACCCTAGATCTGGGCCACTACTCCACCTTACAGGCCTGGAAACTGACCTGGACCACAAACTGTTTGTGGGCCCAGGCTGAGCCTATCCTAGGCTTAACCCTGAGCCCTAAACCTGACTCTAGCTAAAAGCTAACTCTATCCAGACCCACCTAAACCCAAAACTAAAAAAAAAACTTAAATCTAATAAATAAAAAAGATATCTAACTAAAACCCTAAAATAATAGATAATTAAAATAAAACTAAACTAAAAAAATAAAAACCTAAAATGCTAAAACCTAAACCTAAACCTAGGCAAAATAAAAAATACCTAAACCAAAAATAAATAAAATAAAGTAAACTAAAATTAAACATAAACCTAAACCTAAACATAAAATAAACTAAAATAAAAAGAAACTTAACTGATAAAATAAACTAAAATAATTAAAATAATAAACTTAAAAAATAAATAAAATAAGCTAAAAATAAAATAAAATAAATAAAAAAAACTAAACTATGGTTAATTCTTTTTAAAAAAAAAAAACTAAACCTTACCCTAAACCCTAAATCCTAAACCTAAATGCTAAACCCTAAACCTGATACTAAATTAATCATCAACCCTAAACCCTGCCCAAATAAAAAATATTAATGAAATAAAACCCTAATTCAAAACTAACACAAATCCAAAGCTACCCAAACCATAAACCCTAAACCCAACCCTAAACTATAAACCCTAAAACTAAATACTAAAGTGAGCCTAAACCATACTATCATAATCCTAAACCTTAAACCCCAACCAAAATAAAAACCTAAAATAAATAAATAAAATAAATAAAAAAACTAAAATAAAATAAAATATAAAATAAAAGAAAACCTAAACCTAAACCCCCTAAACCTAAAATAAAATTAAAATTAAGGAACTAAAACGATATAATAAATAAAAATGAAACTAAAAAATAAATTAAAAAAAAAAAACCTAAATAAAATAAACCCAAACAAAAAAATAAAAAATAAAATAAACCTAAAATAAAATAAAATAAAACTAAATAAAAACTAAACCTAAAACTTAAAATAAATTTAAAATAAACTTAAATCCTAAAATAAAAAACCTAAACCTAAATAAATAAATAAAATAAACTTAAACCTAAACTAAAATAAATAAAGTCTAACTAAATTAAACTTAAACCCTAAACTAAAATAAAATTAACTAAAAAATTAAACCTAAACCAAAACTAAAAAATAAAATCCTAAAAAATACCTTAAATAAAACATAAAACATAAACCTAAAATAAAATAAAATCCAACTAAAAGTAAAAAAAAAAAAAAAAACAAATAAAATAAAATAAAATAAAACTAAAAAAAAATAAACATAACACTAATCCTAAACCTAAAAATAAACTAAAAAAAATCCTAAAATAAAACTAAATAAATAAAATAAAAAATAATCCTAAATAAAATAAAATAAAATAAAGTAAAATAAAATGAAAATAAACTAAATAAATTAAATAAACTAACAGGTTTAATTAATTTAGAAAAAACCTATACTAAAACCTGATCAAATCCAAACATAAATCCTCTCAAACCCTAAAACCAACCCTAACCCCTCTGTGGATGGCTGACTAACCAACACCAACTGACCTCCCCACTAACCTAAACCTAAACAGGCCCCCTCTAAACCCACAGGCCCTAAAACACTAAATCAGCCACTGAGCTTAATATTAAACCAGATCCTGACTACCCACCCTCTGACTTAGGCCTTACTTTGGGTTGACTCTCCACCCTAACTGACCTAAACAAATCTGAGCTTTACCACTGGCCAACTCTGCCACCCTAAGTGACCACTGACCTAAAGCCTCCTGATCCTGAGCTAAAAGGCTTCCTCTGACCTGGGCCACCAGAACTGGGCCCTGGGCCAAACCAGGCCCTGAGGTTGACCTTCTAGGCATGGGCCTAAGATCCTGGCCAACCACCCTAAACTCCTGACTTCTCCTAACCCCAGGCCTGACTGGGCCTAATATCAACCTTCCTGACTGACCAAACTCAGGCCCTGAGCTCACAGATACAGCTCTGCACTGGGCCCACCTGACCTGAGTGACCCAACCTAATGACTGACCCCTGGGCCACTGACCCAAGACCTGGCACAACCACAGGCTCTGGGCCTGATGGTGGGCTAAAAACCTAAAAAACTGGGCTCTACCCTAGGCCCTAAACCTAAACCACAACCCTAAATGATCTAAAAAAAACCTGAATCTAGATAAACCTAAAAGATATAAAACTTTAAACCTAATAATATAATTAAACCTATTAAAGCTAAAACTTAAAATAAAAGTTGAATAAACTAATAAAAATAAAACTAAATAAAATAATAATTTAATAATAAAAACCTAAATAAAATAAAATTAAAAAAATAAAACCTATAAATAAAATAAAATAAAATAGCTTACTTAAAAAAATTAAACCTAAGGGAACAAAAAATAAAAAATGCTAAACTAAAACCTAAACCTAAAATAAAATAAAATAAAATAAAATAAAAAATAAACATAAAATAAAACTAGAAAAATGAACCTAAACCTAATCCTAACAAAAACTATACCAAAACCTAAACATAAACTAAATAAAATAAAATAAACTAAAAAGTAAACCTAACCCTAAATTAAAAATAAAAACTAAAAAGAAACCTAATATAAAAAACTAAAACCTAAACCTAAAATAATAAAATAAAAACCTAAACTAAACCTAAAATAAAATAAAACTTAAATAAAAATAAAAAAACAAAAAAACTCAACTAAAATAAACCTAAACTAAATACAAAACCTAAACTAAATAATTAAATAAAACTAAATAAAAAAAAATAAACTTAAATAAAATAAAATAAAATAAACTAAAATGAATAAAAATAATCTAAATAAACTAAACCTACTGGGTTTACTAAATTTTTTTAAAAAATCCTCAAAACCTAAACCTAATCTAACTCTAAACCCTAAACCCTAAACCCTAAACCCTAAACCCACCCTAAACTAAACCACTAAAAGCATAAACTAAAAAAACCACAACCTAAACCTAAAGTAACTAAATAAATTTAAAAATAAACCTAAATAATAAAATCTAATAAATCTAAACCTAAACCTAAACCTTAAGAATGGGTAGAACCTTGATGGCAGGAACATCACCGTCAACTAGGCTCAGTCTAGATCTTGTAGTGGAGGCAAAGGTGGAGGCGGTGGTGATTGTAATAGTGCTGGGGGATCTGGAGGTGCTGTCGAATATGGAGGTGGTGGTGGTTTTGGAAACTAGATGAGCGATGGAGGTTACAGTGGCGGAGGAGAGATCGAGGATATGAGGTGGATCGCTTCTCAAGAGGCGGTGGTTGAACTAGAGAAATTGAAGAATGTCTGATTTGATATGCTACTTATGGAACTATGTCTTTACAGCAGAGATGGTTTTAGTTATCTAGGGTTTTTAATTGGTTCAATGCATGCTCATTTTTTGATCTATGTTGTCACTTATGTCTTAGAAAGCTTAGTGTGTTACTTGGTTGATGAAATAAAAAAGATGAAATGTTGAATCTGAATTTGTTCTCTATTTTAAAAAAAAAAACAATAGCCCTTAACACTAAACTAAAAACCTAAACCCTAATCACCTTAAACCCTAAACCCTAAAACCTAAACCCTAAACCCTAAACCCTAAATAAATAGAAAATAAACTAAATATGTTAAATAAACCTAAACCTACTGGTTTACTTAATTTTTTAAAAAAAAACCTTAAAAAGAAAAATCCTAAACTCTAAACCCTAAAACTAGCCCTAAACTCTAATTCCTAAACCTACAACACTAATCCTACAATGCAGCTTAATAATAATTGGAATGAAAATAAACTTGAGAACTACATTCCTACTTCTTTTTTGATAAGTTTATGTTTTCTAATAAACTGGATCAAATCCTTTTCATGATCTCTTACAATGGTGATTTTATTCTTAAAGAGGATTAGAATTTTATTTAAAATAAATAGAACACCTCTAATGTTTTCATTAAACTTTGGAACAATATAATTCCCATTTCTTATTCAATTTTAGCTTGGTGGATTTTGAATAACTTCATCCTGGTTGATTCCTTGCTCTGGCTTAAAGGGTTATAGTTTCCCTCTAAGTGATATTGTTGCTTTCATACTGAAAATGTTAATCATGTTTTTGTCAATGGTGCTATTGCTTCCAAACTTTGGATATGGTATGATGATTTATTTAAAACTAACTATTTTCACAACTCTCTTTCATTATATCAACTTCTTGAAGTTTGTTTCCATAAAACTGTGAAAGGTCATATTTAAGTTTTAATTGCTATTACCCTTATTTGGTTCATTTGGATGGATAGAACTGATGCTAAATATCATGGCATCCCTATGCACCATAAAAGGATCCTTGCTAGAACTAAATAAAAAATTCATGCTTTATTTAATGCAAATTTAATTAGTAATTTTTACTTTAGAGGTTATAAATTTGTGGCTAAAAAACTAGGTATCACTTTGCATGATGATGTTGTAAGAGTTATACATTGGATTAAGCCTAAAGAAAATTTATTAAGATCAATCTTGATGTTTTGTTTCCTCAAACAAATATGGTGTGGAATTCTTAGGTATTCTAAAGGCATTGTCATTTGTGCTTTTTCTGACCCCCTCAAAGCTTGTTCTATTATTTATGCTGAACTCATGGCTATTATCAAAGCTATTGATATTTGTTTAAGCAAATGCCTCTTCAATATCTAGATTAAATTTGATGCTCTTCTTTTACCTGATATGTTCAATAATAATAAAATGTGAAATACAGACTAGTTTTATCTTTTTAATCACACTAAAAAGCTTACTTTTCAAGTTTGCTACAAAATTTCTCACATTCTTCATGAAGGAAATGATTGTGTTGATTTCCTGGTAAATTTGGGAAGGGAAGTAAATGAACTCACTTTATTTGATAACCATAGCTTACCTAAGCATCTGTGTGGTATGGTCAATATGCATAACATTGGACTGCTTTACCTTAGATTTTAAACTTCTGCTCTTTTGTTGTTCTTTTTGCTATGGTGGTTTTATGTAATCTATTTTTTTGTTGCTTTTTTTTTTGTGCTCCCCTCACTAAGAAGTGGTGTTTGCTAAATTTATTTCTATACTTAAACCCCCTTCCTCTTTACCACATTATATACTTTCCTGGCCTTTTTTTGGGTCATAATGGTGTTATTTTTAATTGGTTTCCCTACCCTCTGAGTTTGGTGGTTTTCTTTCTATGGCCCATGCTCTGTGTCTACTGTTGGATTATGGTTGTGCCGAATTTTGGCCTACCACTTTTACCAATGAATGTTGGGTTTGCCTCTGGTTTTGGCTATCACCTTTTTTGAATTGGATTTGGATGTTATGGTTGGTTTGTTGGTTGTTTATTTTCTTTCATCTACAGCTATTTTGGGTGGTTATTTTTTTTTTGGGTTGTTGTTTCTTCTTGGCTTAGTTTTGGGTTTTTTTTGGTGGTTATTATTATGTTTTTCTAGTTTGGCTTGGAGGTTTCTATTGGTTGGTTCCAACTACCATGTGAATTGGAGTTAGCTATTCTCTAGTTATTATCTCCTCAGTTTCTTCTTAGTAGTGACTATATGCTCTTTGGGATTTAGAAGTTGTTTTGTTTGTCTCTAGCCTTGTTCCTTTCCTTATAGTTTTATTTCTTGTGGCTAAGTGGTCCTCCTTGGCCTTTTCTAGTTTGGTTTGGTGAATACTTTTTTATTTCTTAGTTTTTTTGTAGATCTGTCGGTGGGTTGTGGCTTTGTCAACTGTTGTACTTTTCCCTCTTTTTGGGCTCTATATTCTCTCTGTCTGCTAGTCAGTTTTGTTGGTTGACTAGGTTGGCTGGCTATTTTGGCTGACTAGTTTGGTTGGCTGGGTGGATGTGTTGGCTGTGTTTGGTGGTTGATTTAGGTGCCCCTAGTTGGGTTCTTTTGGTTGTGTTTCTATTTTTCTCCTGGGTTGGTTATCCTCTCTTGGGTGTAGCTATTTTTCCTTTATTTTTCCTTCCTGATTTGGGTGTCAATTTTCTTGTTGCTCTGACTTCTCATACTGTACAGCCTATTGGCTGCTAGCTTAGGTGGTTTTATTAGTTATTTTATTGGTGGAGGATATGAGTTATTATGGTTTTTTTGGTCCTATTTTAGGACTTATTATTGAGGGTTAGCAACTTGAGGGGTTTTTTGTGGCTACTGTCTTACCTTGGATGCTTGTATCATGGCTTGGTGTTTTGGGCTTTATGTTGGCTGTTGGTATTGACTCCCTTTAGTTAAGTTGTCTCTTTTTGTTCTCTAATACATCTCCTCTTGCTTGGTGATGGTGGATTTGCTTTCTTTTTGGCTGCATTGGTGGTGGTTTTGATGGTAATTTTTGGATGCCCTCTTTGTCTCTTAATGCTATGGCTTTCCTCTCTCTAGTGCCGCTTATCTTCTACTATTTTCCTATTTGGGTACAGGTTTTGCCCTTGGATTTAGATTGCTAGTGCTCTAGAGATAGTTGTGGGTTATTCTCGACCACTTCCCCTATTGTAACTTCTAGGATGCTAGCTTTATGTGTTTGGTCTATTATGGGTTTTGGTTGGTGGGTTGGTTGTTGGCTATTTTTCTCTATATTTTTAGTGTAGGAACTAGAACACTATGGACTATTTTGCCTTGGATGGTTACTTATATCAAGTATGTTCACTATGATGGCCACGATGTTTCCCCGTATCTTCTCTTTGGTTGGTAGCATGCATATGATTGTAACCCTTCTCATGAAGTTTGGATGCTCATATGTATTGTTGCCCTTGAGATGATCTTAAGCGAGCTTGACCTTCTCTTTCTTATCTCTTTCTAAATTGCTTACTTTATTATTTTCCTTGAGCTATGACCATTGCCTTTGTAGTGTTTTTGATTTCTTTTTTATAGCTTGGAACTTCACAGATGGATGATATTTACTCAACCAACTCAGTACTATTGATGTGGATCATACTTATCTTGCCTTCTCAAAGGGATCTTGAGCTACTACTGACTAGTCCTTCTACTA
The DNA here is from genome assembly GCA_021442155.1 of Cymbidium sinense. NCBI lineage: Eukaryota > Viridiplantae > Streptophyta > Magnoliopsida > Asparagales > Orchidaceae > Cymbidium > Cymbidium sinense. The sequence continues at coordinate 127,211 of JAKCPB010001588.1, read as the reverse complement.
TTTTCTTTAGTTTTATTAGTCCTTTTTGTGTCTTTCTCATTTTCTTTTGTGTCATTGCTTTTGCTCTTTTATTTTCTTTTTCCATTGTACTTATATGGGGGTTTACCTCTTGAGATTTCTAGTAGCTCTATGAGCAGTAGAAATTTGAGCTTTATCACTTTTAAGGACATTATATCCTTTATTTTTATCGTAATAAAATTCTAATTTTCCATAAAAATGAAAACCAAAACCTTAAGAATGGGCATAACCTTGATTACAGGAACATCGCCATCAACCAGGCTAAGTCTAGATCTGGCGGTGAAGCAAGGTGGGCGGTGGTTATCATTATGGTGGGGATCTGGAGGCGGTGGATATGGAGGTGATGGTCAGAGCAATGGTGGTTATGGAGGTGGGAGGAGCGATGGAGGTTACACCATGGTGGTGAGGGAGAGATGGGGATATGATGGTGGATCCAACTACTCAAGAGGTGGGGTGGTTTAGAACTAGAGAACTAAAGAATGGCCGATCCGATCAGCTGCTTATAAAACTTTGTCTTTATAGTAGAGACAGTTCTAATTATCTAGGGTGTTTATTTGCTCTATGGGTACTCATTTTAGTATATGTTATCGCTTGTGTCTTAGAAAACTTGGTGTGCTACTGATTAATGAAATCAAAAGAAGAAATATTGAATCGAATTTATTCTTAAGAAAAGAAAACCAAAAATCTTAAACACTAAACTAAAACTACCTACCTAACCACAACCTCTAAACCCTAAACCCCTAAACCCTAAACCTAAACCTAAACTCTAAAAACTAAACCCTAAACCCTAAACCCACTAAACCCTATCCTAAACCAAACCCTAAATAAAATATATATAAATTTTAAATATGCCTAAACCTACTAGTTTACATTTAAAACCTTAAACCCAAAATGACCCAAAACCTAAACTAACCCTAAACCATAAACCTAAACCTAAAACTAAACCTACAACTTAAATAATTGGAATGAAAACAAACTTGAGAACTACATTCCTATTTCTAAAGTTTTGCAACATGTTATCTTTTCTAATAAATGGATCAAATCCTTTTCAAGCTTTCTTACAATGGTGATTTCATTCTTAAAGGTTTGGAATTTTATTAGAAATAAAGAACACCTCTTATATTTTCATTAAACTTTGGAACAATATCATTCCCATTTCATATTTAGTTTTAGCTTGGAGGATTTTGAATAACTTCATCCCTATTGATTCCTTGCTCAAGCTTAAATAGCTTTACTTACATTCTAAGTGCTATTGTTGCTTTCATATTAAAAATGTTAATCATGTTTTTTTCAATGGAGCTATTGCTTCCAAACTTTGGATATAGTATGATGAATTATTTAACACAAACTATTTTCAGGGCACTCTTTTGTTATATCAACTTCTTGAAGATCATTTCCATAAAACTGTGAAAGGTCATATCAAAGTTTTAATTGCTATTACCATAATTTGTTTCATTTGGATGGATAGAAATGATGCTAAATATCATGGCATCCCTATGAACCATAAAAGGATCCTCGCTAGAACTAAAGAAAAAATTCATGGTTTGTTCAATGAAAATTTAATTAGCAATTTTCACTTTAGAGGTTATAAATTTGTGGCAAAAAAATTGGGTATCACTTTGCATGATGATCCTTCCTACAAGAGTATTAGGATTATACATTAGATTAAGCCTAAAGAAAATTCTATTAAGAACAATATGGTTTATTTCTCCAAACAAATATGGTTGTCATGGAATTCTTAGATTCTAAAGGCACTATCATTTGTGTTATTGCTTACCCCCTCAAAGCTTATTTTATTATTTATGCTAAACTCATGGGTATTAACAAAACTTTTGATATTTATTTAAGTAAAGGCCTCTTTAATATTTGGATTGAAGTTGATGCTCTTCTTTTTTACTCAATAATAATAAAATGGGAAATGGACTTATTTTATCTTCTTAATCACACTAAAAAGCTTGTTTCTAAAGTTTGCTACAAAATTTCTCACATTCTTCGTTAAAGTAATGCTTGTGCTAATTTCTTGGATAATTTGGGAGGGGAATTAAATGAGCTCACTTATTTAATAACCATAGCTTACCTAAGCATCTACGTTTGGTCAATCAGATAACACTAGGCGACCTTAGATTTTAACCTTCTGCTCTTTTGTTGATGTTTTTCTATGGTGGTTTTATTCAATCTATTTTTTGTTGTTTTTTTTTGTGCTTCCCTCACTAGGAAGTGGTTTTTGCTTATTTTATTTTTATACTTAAACCCCCTCATCTTTACCATATTCTATACTTGCCTGACCTCTTTTTGGGTCATAGTGGTGTTGTTTTAGTTGGCTTTCCTAGCCTATGAGCCTAGTGGTTTTATGGCTCAAGTTTTATGTCTCCTATTGGGTTGGGTTGTGCCAAATGTTGGCCTACCCCTTTTACCAATGAATGTTGGGTTTGCCTCTAGTTTTAGCTAGCTATGGCATTTTTTGAATTGGATTTGGGGATGCTATAGTTGGTTTTGCTAGTTGTTGCTATTTGTTTCTTTCATTTACCTGGTTATTTTAGGTGGTTATTTTTTTATGGTTGCTATTGGCCTCTTCTGGCTTGGCTTTTTTTTTGGGTTTTTTATGGTTACTATTCTCCTTTCTCAATTTGGCTTGGGTCTCTACTAGTTGGTTCCATCACCTTGTGAATTAGAGTTAAAGTTATGTGGTTGTGTCTCCCATTTTCTCCTTTGTAGTGATTTTCTCTTTGGGATTTGGAAGGGGTTTTGTTTGCCTCGGCCTTACCATTCCTTCTTTTTTCTGCTTATGGTTGGGTGGTCCTCCTTGGCCTTTTCTAGTTTTGTTGGGTGACTACCATTTTTATTTCTTGGTTATTTTAGAGATCTCTAGCTGGGTTGTAGCTTTATCTATTGTTGTTCTTTTCCCTCTTTTTGGGCTCTATATTGGCTCTGTATGGTGGTTGGTTTTATTGGCTAATTTGGCTGGTTGGTTGGCTGGGTTGGTTGCATGGATGGATGTGTTGGTTGCATTTGATGGTTGGTTTAGGTGCTTTTGGTTGGGTTTTTTTGGTTGGGTTTCTCGTCTAGTCCTTGGTTGGTTGTCCTCTCTTGGGTGTAGCTATTTTTCCTTTATTTTTGCTTCTCAGTTTGGGAGTTAGTTTTCCTGTTGCTCTGACTTCTCCTACTGCTCATCTTGTAGGCTGCTAGCCTAGGTGGTTTTATTGGCTATTTTTTTGGTGGAGGTTATGAGCTCTTATGGTTTTTTGTCCTATTTTAGGAATTATTATTGGGGTTAGCTACTTGAGGGGTTTTTTGTGGCTATTTTCTTGCCTTGGATAATTGTGCCATGGCTTGGTGTTTTGGGCTTTATGTTGGCTATTGGTATTGACACCCTTTGGTTTAGTTGGCTCTCTTTATTTCCTTATATTTGCCTTTTGGTTGGTTATGGTGGATTTACTTTCCTTTTGGCTACCTTGGTGGTGGTTTTGATGGTAATTTCTGGATGCCCTCTTGGCCTCTCAATGCTATGGCTTTCCTCTTTCTGGTGCTTCTTATCTTCTACTATTTTGCTATTTGGGTGGAGGTTTTATCCATGGATTTGGATTGCTAGTGCTTTGGAGATAGTTGTGGGTTGTTCTTGGCCACTAACCCTACTGTAACTTCAGGGATGCTGGCTTTATGTGTTTGGTCTGTTGTGGGTTTTGGTTGGTGGGTTAACTGTTGGCTGGCTGATAGCTTGCTATTTTTCTCTATTTTTTTGGTGAAGGAACTGGATCACTAAGGACTATTTTGCCTTGGATGGTTGCTTATATCAGGTATGCTGGATATGATGGCCTTGATATTTTCCCATATCTTCTCTCTAGTTGGTAGCATCCATATGATTGTAACCCTTCTCATGAAGTTTGGATGCTCATGTATGCTTGTTTCCCTTTAGATGATCTTAATTGAGCTCGACCTTCTCTTTCTCAACTCTTTCTAAATTGTTTACTTTATCATTTTCCCTCGAGCTATGAAAATTGCCTTCGTAGTGTTTTGTAGATTTCTTTTGCAGGTTGGAACTTCAGATGGAATAATCTTTACTACCAACTCAAGTGTTGTTGATGTGGATCTTGCTTATCTTCTTAAAGGGATCATGAGCTGCTGCTAACTAGTCCTTTTACTATTTTCTTAAGTTTTATTAGTCCTTTTTGTGTCTTTTCTCATTTTCTTTTACACTGTTGCTTTTGCTCTTTTATTTTCTTTTTTCATTGTACTTAGATGGAGGTTTATCTCTTTAAGTTTTTTTTTTAGCTGTGTAGTAAATTTGAGCTTTACCCCTTTTAAGGACATTTTATCCTTTATTTTTATGGTAATAAAATTCTAACTTTCACTTAAAAAAACATAAATCCTAAGAATGGGCAGAACCTTGATGGCAAGAACATTGCCATCAACCAAGCTTAGTCAAGATCTGGCGGTGGAGGTGAAGGTGGAGGCAGTGGTTATCATAGTGGTGGTGGGGGATCTGGAGGTGTTGGTGGATATGGAGGTGGTGGTCGGAGCAATGGTGGTTATGGAGGTGGCAGAAGCGACGGAGGCTACAACCATGGTGGTGGTAGAGGGAGAGATAGAGGATATGATGGCGGATCCCGCTACTCGAGAGGTCACGGTGATTCTGATGGGAACTGCAGAAACTGAAGAATGATCGATCTAATCCATTGCTAAGAAACTGTGTCTTTATAGTAGAGATGGTTCTTGTTATCTAGGATTTTTGGTTTGATCTATGTGTGCTCATTTTTTATCTATGTCACCACTTGTGTCTTAAAAAACTTGGTGTGTTACTTGGTCGATGAAATCAAAAAGAAGAAATATTGAATCAATTTGTTCTCTTATAAAAAAAACCCAAAACAAAACCTAAAACCTAAACCCTAAACCCTAAATCCTAAACCCTAAACCCACAAAACCCAAAACCATAAACCCTAAACCCTAAATAAAAAAATAAACTAAATATACTAAATAAACCAAAACTTAATAGTTTACTTAAATTTTTTTTTTCAAAAAAAATTTAAACCCTAAATCCTAAACCCTAAACCCTAAAACTAACCCTAAACCTACAACCCGATTTAATAATAATTTGAATGAAAAAAAACTTGAGAACTACATTCTATTTCTATTTTGACAAGTTTTGCAACATCTTCTCTAATAAACCAAATCAAATCCTTTATCAAGATTTCTTACAATGGTTATTTCATTCTTAAAGAGGTTTGAAATTTTATTAGAAATAAATAGAACACCTCTAATGTTTTCATTAAACTTTGGAATAATATTATTCCCATTTTTTATTCAAATTTAGCTTGGCAGATTTTGAATAACTTCATCCTGGTTAATTCATTGCTCTATGTTAAAGGGTTTTACTTACCTTCTAAGTGCTATTGTTCCTTTCATATTGAAAATGTTCATCATGTTTTTTTCAATGGTGCTATTGCTACCAAACTTTGCATATGGTATGATGAATTATTTAACAATAACTATTTTCAGGGCTGTCTTTCATTATATCAACTTCTTGAAGTTTATTTCTATAAAACTGTGAAAGGTCATATCAAAGTTTTAATTGTTATTACCATTATTTGGTTCATTTGGATGGATAAAAATGATGCTAAATATCACGACATCCCTAAGAACCATAAAAGGATCCTTACTAGAACTAAAGAAAAAACATTCATGCTTTGGTTAATGCAAATTTAATTAGCAATTTTCACTTTAGAGGTTATAACTTTATGGCTAAAAAACTAGGTATCACTTTGCATGATGATCCATCCTACAAGAGTATTAGATTATACATTGGATTAAGCCTAAAGAAAATTCTATTAAGATCAATCGATGGTTTTGTTTCCCAAAATAAATATGGTGGTGGAATTCTTAGGGATTCTAAAGGCACTGTAATTTTTGAATTTGCCTATCTCCTCAAAGCTTCTTATGTTATTTATGCTAAACTCTTGGATGTTAACATAGCTATTGATATTTGTTTAAGCAAAGGCCTCTTTAACAATTAGATTGAAGTTAATAATCTTCTTTTACTTAATATGCTCAATAATAATAAAATGGGAAATGCTGGCTTATTTTATCTTCTTAATCACACTAAAAAGCTTCTTTCTCAAGTTTGCTACAAAATTTCTCACATTCTTTGTGAAGGTATTGCTTGTGTTGATTTCCTAGCTAATTTGGGAGGGAATTAAATGAGCTCATTTATTTGATAACCATAGCTTTTCTAAGCATCATGGTCTAGTCAATCTGGATAACAATGGACTTTTTTTATATTTTAACTTTTAGCTTTTGTTGATTTTTTTGCTATGGTGGTTTTATTATCTATTTTTTTGTTATTTTTTAATCTTGCTCCCCTCACTAGGAAGTGGTTTTTCTGAGTTTATTTCTATACTTAAACCCCTTCCTCTTTATACTTGCATGACCTTTGTTTGGGTTATAGTGGTGTTCTTTTTAATTTGTTTCCCTATCCTCCGAGCCTAATGGTTTTCTTTCTGTGGCTCATGCTTTGTGTCTTCTATTGGGTTATGGTTGTGCCAGATTTTGGACTACTCCTTTTACCAATGAATGTTGTGTTTGCCTCTAGTTTTGGCTATCTTTGGCCTTATTCAAATTGGTTTTGCAGATTATATGGTTGGTTCTGTTGGTTGCTCCTATTTGTTTCATTCATCCCTATTTTTTGGGTGGTTATTTTTCTATGGTTGTTTCCCTCTTCAGGCTTAGTTTTGGGTTTTTTTTGTGGTTGTTGCTATCATTTATTAGTTTGTCTTGGATGTTTCTGCTAGTTGGTTCCATCTTCCTTGTGAATTAGAGTTAGTTGTTCTGTGGTTGTTGTCTCCCTATTTTCTCTTTTCTAGTGTTAGCTCTTTAGGATTTGGAAGGGGTTTTGTTTGCCTGCCTTGTTCCTTTCCATACAAATTTGCGGGTTGGTGGTCTCCTTGGCATTTTCTAGTTTGGCTAGGTGACTACCATTTTTGTTTTTTGGATTTGTATATTGTTGTTCTTTTCCCTCTTTTTATGCTCTGTATTGGCTCACTGCGCTAGTTGGTTTTGATGGTTGACTAGGATGGTTGGCTATTTGGCTATTTGGGTTTGTTTGGGTATGTGTTGGATGTGTTTATGGTTGGTTTAGGTGCTTTTGGTTGGGTTTTTTGGTTTTCTGGTTGGTTATCCTCTCTCTTGTGCCTATTTTCCTTTTTTTTTTCTTCCCAGATTGGGTGTCAGTTTTCCTGCTGCTCCTCCTATTGGCTTCTAGCCTGGGTGGTTTTATTGGTTGTTTTATCGGTGGAGGATATGTGCTCTTGTTATTTTTTTTTGGTCCTACTTTAGGACTTGTTGTTGGGGGTTGGATGCTTGAGGGTTGTGGATGTTTTCTTTCCTTGGATGCTTGTGCCTTGTCTTGGTGTTTTGGGCTTTATTTTGGTTATTGGTATTGACTCCCTTTGGTTTAGTTGGCTCTCTTATTTCTTGATATTTTCCTCTTAGTTGGTGATGGTGGATTTGCTTTCCTTTTGGCTGCCTTGGTGGTGGTTTTGATGGTAATTTTTGGATGCCCTCTTGGTCTCTCTATGCTATGGCTTTCCTCTCTGTGTTGATTATCTTCTTATTTTGTTGTTTGGGTGGAGGTTTTCCCTTGGATTTGGATTGTTAGTGCTATGGACATAGTTGTGGGTTGTCGGACTAATCCTTCTATAAGTTTTTGGGATCTTGCTTTATGTGTTTGGTGTTGTGGGTTTTTTTTTTATTGGTATTCTATTTTTGGTGCGAACTAGATCAATATGGATTATTTTGCCTTTGATGGTTGCTATATCGGATATCTTTGGCTATGATGCTTCCCATATCTTCTTTCTTGGTGTTGGCATGCATATGATTGTAACCCTTCTCATGAAGTTTGGATGCTCATATGTATTGTTGCTTGAGATGATCTTAACTATGCAGAGCCTTCTCTTTTCACTTTCTAAATTATTTACTTTATTATTTTCCCTTCATCAATGACCATTGCCTTTGTACTATTTTGTAGATTTCTTTTGCAGGTTGGAACTTCACAGATGGAATAATCTTTACTAAGCCAACAAAAGTACTGTTGATGTGGATCTTGCTTAACTTTCCTTCTCAAAGGGGTCATGATCGCTAACTAGTCCTTTTACTATTTTCTTAAGTTTTATTAGTCCTTTTGTGTCTTTTCTCATTTTCTTTTATCTTTGTTGCTTTTCTCTTTTATTTTCTTTTTCCATTGTACTTAGAAGGGTTTAGCTCTTTAGGTTTCAGAAAATTTAAAGACATTGTATCCTTTATTTTTTATGGTAATAAAATTCTAACTTTCCCTAAAAGAAAAAAATAAACACTAAGAATGGGTAGAACCTTCATGGGAGGAACATCCATCAACCGGACTCAGTCTAGATTCGGCGATTGAAGGCGAGGAGGCGCTATCAGTGTAGTGTGGGATATGGAAGTCTTGGTGGATATAGAGGTGGTGGTGGTGGTGGTTATGGAGGGAGGAGTAACGGAGGTTACAACCATGGTGGCGAGGAGAGATTGGGGATATGATGGTGGATCGCTACTCGAGGCTGGTGTTCGATGGGAACTAGAAAGCGAAGAACGGCCGATCGATCTACTTATGGAACATTGTCTTTATATTAGAGACGGTTCTAGTTATCTAGTGTTTTTCATTTCCTCAATGCATGCTCATTTTTTATCTATGTTGTCACTTGTGTCTTAGAAAATTTGGTTTGTTACTTGGTTGATGAAATCAAAAAGAAGAAATGTTGAAACTAAATTTGTTCTTTGTTAAAAAAAGAAAAAAACCAAAACTCTAAACCCTAAACTAAAACCTAAACCATAAACCTAAAACCTAAACCCTAAACCCTTAACCATAAAACCAAACCCTAAACCCTAAACCTAAACCTAAAATCTAAACTAAATCTTAAAACCTAAAACCTAAACCCTAAACCTAAACCCTAAATAATAAAAATAAATACTAAATAAATCTAAACTTACTTTTTTAAAAACCCTCACTAAACCTAAAAAACCCTAAAACCTACCCAACCCTACTACCCCAGGCCCTAAACTCAAAACAACTCACCTCCCTACTAACTAGACTGAGCCCAAAAAAAATAAAAAAAAACTAAATAAAACCTAAAATAAGAAATAAATAAAAAAACCTAAATAAAATAAAAATAAATAAAATAAAACCTAAACTAAAATAAAATAAAACAAAATATAATATAAAGCAATAAAATAAATAAAAAACTAAACTAAAAATAAAATAAAAAGAAAATAAATTAAACCTAAAATAAACCTTAAAATAAAACTGAAGTAAATTAAACTTAAAATAAACCTAAAAGATCCACCTAGGCCAAAATAAAATAAAAAAATAAAACTGACATAAATAAAAATAAAACTTAACCTAAAAATAAAATAAAAGTAAACTCAACTAAAAAAAAACATACTAAACCTACCAAGATAAAAAAACCTAAACTAAAATAATTAAACCTAAATAAATAAACTAAACTAAATGAAAAAAAATAAACCTAAATATAAATAAAAATAAAAGTAAACTAAAAACAAAGAAATAAACTTAATACTAAATAAACCTAAACATTACTAAATTTAAATAAAAAAAAAACCCTAAATCCTAAACTCTAAAACCTAAACCCTAAACCTAAACCTCTAAACCCTAAACCTAAACCTAAACCCTAAACCTAAACCTAAAGTAACTAAATAAATTAAAAAAAAATAAACTTAAAAATCTAATAAACCTAAACCTAAACCTAAACCCTAGAATGGGAACCTTAACAGTAGGAACATCACGTTAGCAAGCTTAGTCTAGATGCGAGATGGAGGTGAAGATGGATCCGACAATTATAGTGGTGGTGGATGCAGGAGTCTGGCGGTGGAGGTGGTGGTAGGCGGTGGTGGTTATGGAGGTGGGAGGACAGAGGTTACAATGGTGGTGGCAGGGAGATCAGATATGATGGTGGATCTGCTACCGAGAGGAGGTGGTTAATGAGAACTAAAGTGAAAATAGTTGATCTAATCAGTGGAATGTCTTTCTTAGACAGTTCTACTTATTTAAGCTTTTGATTTGCTCTATGTGTGCTCATTTTTTATCTATGTCATTACTTGTCTTAGAAAACTTGGTGTGTTACTTGGTATATGAAATTGAAGAAATGTTAAAAATTTGTTCTCTAAAAATAAAAAAAAACCTAAAACACTAAACCCCAAACTAAAGTTAAACCTAAACCTAAAATGAAACCCTAAACCCTAAAACAAACCTAAAATCCTAAACCCTAAACCCTAAACCTAAACCTAAAACCTAAATACTAAAACTAAACCTAAACTAAATTAAAAAAAAAAAAAAAATAAAAACCTAAAACTAAATAAAATTTAAAAATAAAATAAATAAATAATCTAAATAAAATAAAATATATAAAATAAAAATAATTCAAACCTAAACCTAAACCTAAAAAAAGAAAATAAAATAAACAAATAAAAACTAAATAAAATAAATTATTAAAACTAAACTAAAATTAAAAAAAAACCTAAATAAATAATAAACCTAAAATAAAATAAAATAAACCTAAAATAAAATAAAATAAAAGAAATAAAAAAACATAAAAAATAGACCAAAAATAAAACCTAAAATAAAAAAAATAAAACCTAAATCCTAAATAAAAAGCTAAACCTACCAAACTAAATAAAACTAAAATAAATAAACTTAAACCTAAACTTGAAATAAACTAAACCTAAACCCTAATTTGAAATAAAAAATAAAAATAAAAAATAACCTAAAAATAAACCAAAACCTAAACTAAAAAAAATAAAATAAAACCTAAAATAAAACTAAAAAATAAAAAATAAAACTAAACCTAAATATAAAATAAATAAAACTAAAATAAAAATAAACCTAAACCTAAAAATTAACTAAATAAAACCCTAAACTAATAAATTAACCTAAAATAAAAACTAAATAAAATAAAAATAAACTTAAATAAAATAAAAAAATAAACTAAAATAAAATAAAAAAATAAACTAAATAAAAAACCCTAACCTAAAATAATAACCTAAATAATATAAAACCTAAAATATAAAATAAAAAAAGGTAAAACACAAAGCTAAACTAAATTAAACCTAAAAATATAATAAATAAATAAAACCTAAACCAAAATAAAATAAATAAAAATAATATAAAATAAAATCATAAAGAAACCAAACTTAAACCTAAAAAAATAAAAAAATAAACAATAAAACTAAACTAAAATAAACTAAATAAAAATCTTCACTAACTAAAAAATAAAAAACCTAAATTAAATAAAAACTAAACCTAAACCTAAAAGCTAAAAATAAAACTAAGCCAAAAAACTAAAATAAAAATAAAACTAAACTAAAAAATAAACCTAAATCAAAACCAATAGCTAAAAAATAAACTAAAATAAAAAACCTAAACTAAAATAAATAAACCTAAAAGAAATAAACTAAACTAAATAAAAATAAAAATAAGCCTAAATAAAAATAAAAAATAAAATAAACTAAAATAAATAAAAAATAAACTAAATAAACTTAAACATAATAGATTAACATAAAAATAATATAAAATATAAAATAAAAATTAAACTAAGCTATAATAAATAAAAATCTAAACTAAAGTAAAAAATAAAATAAACCTAAAAATAAAAAAACTAAATAAAATTAGAACTAAACATAAAGTAAAATTAAATATACCTAAAATAAAATAAAATAAAATAAAATAAAACTAAATAAAACCTAAACCTTAAAATAAATGAAAATAAAACCTAAACCCTAAACTTAAAAAAAAAACCTAAACTAAAATAAATAAAATAAAATAATCCTAAACTTAAACAAAATAAACTAAACTAAAATAAATAACCTAAAAATAAATCTAAACCAAACTAAATAAAATAAAATAAACTAAAAAATAAACCTAAACATAAAGTAAAAAAAATAAAACCTAAGAGAGCCTTATAAACCTAAAACCTAAACATAAAATAAAATAAAAAACCTAAACCTAAACCTAAAAATAAAAAAATAAAATCAAAACATAAAATAAAATAAAATAAAATAAACTAAATAAACATAAACCTAAACCTAAACCTAAAAAAACAAACAGAATTAAATATTCATAAAATATATAAACTAAATGAAAAAAATAAAAAATAAACATAAATTAAAATAAAAAATAAACTAAATAAACTTAAACCTACTAGTTTACTTAATTTAAAAAAAAACCCTAAACTCTAAACCCTAAATCTTAAACCCTAAACCCTAAACCCTAAACCCTAAACCCTAAAACTAACCCTAAACCCCAAAACCATTCATTTGAGCATCTTGTTCTTCTCTGTTTCTTTGGTGGTCTGGTGAATTCTATTTCCCATATGGAGGTGTGTCCCCTCTGTGCCTTTTCTTATGGACATCTCAGCTGGTGACTCTAGTTTGATGATTTTGCTCTACTTTCATCTTCTCCTATCTTATGTTACTGTTGATCATGGCTGCATTTTCTACTTCCCCATGGGGAAATCCTGAGATTACTGCTGCACCCATCAAGGTTTCTGATTCTTTAGGGGTCTCTAGCTTAAATCCTTTACTTGCATTGAAATCATTGAAGGATGTTCTTGCAGGTAAGGCTAATTGTGCTAGTGAGTCCCTCAAGCTTATCTTGACTTCCTTCCGGGGTGTACCCATGATAATGTGTTCTAATTCAGTTGTGGAAAGGCTTGCGAAGCCCTTTGACTTCACTTTGGTGGGTAAATTTTCTTTGCTTCATCCTACTTTGGAGAATATTTGATCTTTTTCCATAGATTGGAACTCTTTGGAATTTTTTCTATCAGATTGATTGATTCCCATCATGTATTGATTCAACTTTCCAATGACTTACATTACCCTCATGATTTTTCTCGATGCTCGTATTTTGTTTTCAATTCTCAGATGCAATTTTTGAAATGGATGCCATCTTTGATATTAAGGAGGAATATCCTATTGTATTGATTTGGATCTCACTTCCCAATTTGCGTGTCCATTTCATTAATCATGAATTTCTTTTCATTATGGGTGTGTTGTTCGGTCATCCTCTTCAAGATGATCAGTCGATTGCTTCTAATACCCGACCATCTGCTACTTGGATTCTAGTCGAGTTGGATATAACTAAAAAATTTCTAAAGGAAATTTGGCTAGGTTCAAAGAAATATGGTTATTTGCAAAAAGTGGATTTTGAGAATTTTTCTATTTTTTGTTCCCATTGCAAAATTCAAGGTCATATATTTTCAGATTGTTTTATGGTTCATCCTCACCTTAAGAAACCTAAACCCGTTCATAATAATTTAGATCCCAATCGAAGGTGCCCTGGTTAAACCACAAAGCTATTCTTATGGACAATTCTTTACGAATCCAAGGGACATTATCTTGATCCTCCCTTGCTCCTTTGGACAATGTTGTAGTTCTTAAGCTTGATCGACTTTTGGATGTCAATCATGTTAATAAGGATGCATTACCTTTTTGGACCTATAGTTGAATCCCCTAATATTGGTAATAATATGGATAATAATATGTTTTGAAACTTATGGATGATGATTATCTCAAATGATTCCATTCACCTTCTTTGCCACCTTTAATTAAAGAAAATATGCCTTGATAAGGGCTTGAATGGTGAGCAAACTAATGATAAAGTTGCTAATCGACTTAGGCACTTGCTTTAAATGGCTCTAATCCTTCTCCGCTTCTTCATCTAATGTTTAATGATTTCTATTACACTTCAACATAATAATGATTTGGAAGGTGAAGGTAAGCATGATGTTTTAAATGTGCAACCTTATTCCAAAATATCCGAACAATCACTATCGGATGGTGATGTTGTGGATATGACTAATAAATTTCAAATGATTTTTAGGAAGAAAAATAAAACTCCTAAAGATAAATTTTCTAATTTTTCTAGAGTTTCTAGATATAGCTCTTCCGCCCAAAAATAAATTGTTTCTTTCTTAATTTGGAATGTGAGAGGGATTGGTACCCTCTTTGTTAGAAATAGATTTAGAAACTTAGTTTGTACTCATAACATTTCCTTCTTGGCTATCTTGGAACCCTTTATTCTTCCTTCTAACATTTCTTTTATTTTTAGAATGATTGGCTTTGCAAATTTTTTTAGCAATAAAATTTGGATATTTTGGAATAGTCCCTATGTTCTGCAGGTTTTGGATGATTTATCCCAAGTTATGAATGTTATGATTACTTATGATAATTTGTGTTGTTTGGGTTCATTTGTTTATGCTTCTTGTAATAGAAACAATAGATGCATTCTTTAGGAGGATCTTATCAGCTTTTCTTCTTCTATTGATGCACCTTGGTTTGTGGGTGGAGACTTTAATATTATCTCTTATTCCTCTGAATGGGTTGGCGGTAATGCTCTAAACTTATTTTCTATGGAAGATTTTAATAACATGATCCTTGATTGTCATCTTACGGACTTGGCTTTAGTGGGTCTCAATTTACATTGAATAATTATAGACTCTGGCAAAGGCATGACAGGGTTCTTTTTAATCATCTGTGGATTAATATTTTCCCTAGTACTTCTATGGAGCACTTAAGTAGAACCCTTTCAGACCATTTTCCCTTGCTTATTAATTGAATTTTATTGCTAATAGATCCTCCTCCCCTATCACTTTTATCTTCAAAAATATGTGGCTGATGGATGATAGATTTTTGGATGTTATTGTTAGTAACTAGGGTGATCCTCTCCATCCTGATGACTATATTTTTGGGATGAGGAGATTGTGGTTCAAATTAAAAGGACATAAACAATGCCTTACCTGGTGGAATAAACATTATTTCAAGAACCTTTTTTCAATATTAATAAAATGGAGAATAAGGTAATCATTTTGGAAGATGATGTTGTTAATGATCCTTCTAAAATTCATATGTTGGCTCAAGCTAAAGATAGGTTAACATGTTTTCAAGACATGGAGGAGGCCTATTGGTGGTAAAAATCTTCTATGAAATAGATCTCTGATGATGATCAAAATACAAAATATTTTCATGCCATGGTTAAAAATAAAAAAGCTATAAGTCACATCCATAAAATTAAAATTAATGATGGAGTTTGGTGATCAAATAAAAAGGAGCTTACTGAGTCTGCTATTTCTTTTTATAAATAGCTTTAAAATAAAAATGTTTCTTATGATGATATTTCTTGGCCTAAAGTTATTCTTAATCTTATTTTTGATGATTATAACAATATGCTTTCTTCCTTACTTTCTGAGTTTAAAATTGCTAATATTTTGTTGAGTATGAATAAAGACTCCTTGGCAGGTCCTGATGGTTATACTGACCTTTTTTTGCAAAAATTGTTGGATTATCATTAAAGAGGACTTAATTAAAGGTATTCTTGATTTTTTAAATAGTATCCTTCCAAAATATTTTTACACCTCCATTATTTTAATTCCTAAAAGACAATCCTAAAGTTTGGAGTGATTTTAGGCCAATTAGACTTTGCTTATTTTTTAATAAACTTATCTCTAAGATTTTGGCTAAAACATTGAGTATCTTGCTTCTTAAAATTATCTCCCCCAATCAAATTGGTTTTGTTAAAGGGAGATCCATTTTTTATAATGTTCTTTAGCCCAAGAGATGATCCTTGATTTAAATGCCAAAGTTCATTATGATAATATTGGTTGGGCTTTCCTATATAAAATTTTGGCTTTATTTGGGTTCTCTAATCATTTTATTACTTTAATTAAGAATGGGATTGAGAATTCTTCATTTTCTATGCTTCTTAATGTTGAAGTGCATGGTTTTCTCTCTTCTTTAAGGCAAGGGGACCCTCTTTCTCCTACCCCATTTATTATGTGGAATATTTTCTACATGTATTGAGCATATGTTTAGTAGAGTGCCTATGTACTACAAAACCATTAATGGGTTTCCCATTTCACACCTTAGCTTGATGATTTCATTATATTTTGCAATGCCTCCACTCTTTATTACAAAATTATGTAAGTTCTTAACTCATTTTGGTAGGGAGAGTGGCTTGAATATCAATCATGATAAAGTTGTTTTATTACTAGCTCTTCTATCTCCTTATCTAAGATCAATGTTATCAAGAATATTATAGGTTTTCTCATCAAAATCTCCCTATCAAGTATCTGGGGACCCCTTTATATAGAGGCATGAAAAGATCTTCTTTATTTAATGAAGATATTCAAAAATAAATAAGAAAACCTCCTCTTAGAATTTCATTTACTTTCTTTGGTGCAAGTCTTATCATCAAAAGTACCCTTTACTCTCATCTATCCATCTCTTGTCTATTATTGTTTCCTATTATTATTAAAAGGATCATTAGACTTTTAAAAATTTTTTGGGGTTCTAATTCATCTATCAAAAAATTACATTGGGCTAGTTGGCATAACTATTGTAGTATTAATAATGAAGGTGGCTTCTATTGTGAAACACTAGAGGATTTTATTAACTATTTTTCCTATAAAATGTGGTGGAACTATAGAAATAAACATAGTTACTAATCAAAGTTTATTCATGCTAAATATTGCTAGGAAAAACATCCCTCTCATTTGTGCTTTCAAATCTGGGGATTCTCCTGTGTGGAGAAGACTTTGTAGTATCAAATGGAATGTTGAGAATTTAATTTCTTGGTGTCAATTCTAGTTCCTCATTCTTTTGGCAAGACAATTGGCTGGTGGCTTTATTGATTCCCTTCTTAATACTCAATCCAGTGCTTAAGATTCATGAGTTAATTATTAATAATAAGTGGGATGTGGCTCAATTGAATAACCTTATTCCTAATGTGATCATTGACAGAATACTTAAAATTTGTCATTTCCCTAATGAACCCAACCAAATTCTTTTAAAAAATTCTTCTTATGGAGATTTTTCTTTTAAGGATGTTTGGCATTTTATTAGATTTAAATATCAAGAGTCCTTAGTTTTTACTAAAATCTAGAATATTAGTGTCCCCCACTTTGTTCTCGGCTTTTAACATTCGAAGCATTATATCCACATGGATGCTACTCTTTTGAAAAAAGGTTTCCATCTCCCCTCTAAATGTCACTATTGCTATCACATTGAAAGTATGGATCATGTTTTTGTGAATGGCCCTATTGCTGCTTGAATGTGGAATTAGTATGATAATATTTTTAATACTTTCCATTTTAATGGTTCATTTTCTATTATGCAACTCCTTGAAGCATGTTTCTCTTATACTTCTAAGGGTCATGTTAAAATTATTTTAGCTATTACTATTCTTTGGTATATTTGGATGGATAGAAATGATGCAAAGCATCATAATATTCTTGTTTAATTATAATCATATCATTGCTAGATCCAAAATAAAATTTTGTCTCTTTTAAAAGCCAATCTACTCACTCCAATTTTAAAGGGTTCAAGTCTATGGCATTGAAATTTAGGATTAATCTTCCTCCCTGTAATGTCTCTCCTACCCAAAAATTTATATACTTTGGATTAAACCTAATTATCATTACATTAAGGTTTTTGATGGCTTGGTTATTGGTTCTTACTATGGCTATGGTGGGATTTTGAGAGATCACAGCAGCAAGGTTATCTCTACTTTTGCTGCCCCCTTAGAGCCTTGTTATGTTTTATTTATTGAACTTAAAGGCATTCATCATGGCAATTCCATTTATTTACAATAAGGTTTTAATAAGATTTGGTTTAAAGTGAATGCTCTCTTTCTTGCTGAAGTGTATTATTTACTTAATCATACTACCAGGCTTCTTGCTAACCTAGATTTTCAAATTTCTCATATTTATAGGGAAGCCAACTCTTGTGATGACTTTCTTGCTAATTTGGGGCCAAGTCTTCTTTTTTTTACATGTTTTCTAATGATGACATACCTTTCCTTTTAAGGGTCTTGTGAATCTAGAAACTAGATTGCCTTATCTTAGAAGCTTTTAGCTCTTCTTTCCACCTTCGAGGCTTCCATGTTGGTGTTTTTGATAAGTATTTATTTTCTCCTTTGCTAGCTTGGTCCTGCATTTTTTCTTCTAAATATATTTTTAATCTTTAGTTTGAGTCCTTCCCATTCTTTGGATGGGTTGGGGTTGTCTTTCCATTTATTGGATTTTTGCTATAGTGTTTATTTTTTGGTTTGTCTTCTCTCCTACTTTGGTAGAGGTGTTTGCAGTAGGTGGAGGCTATTGGGTTTTGTCTTGGTTGGTGTGGTTCTCTTTATTGGTTGGATCTCTCTGATCTAGTTTGTTCATTTTGGAATTTATGGTTGGTAGTTCTTTGGTGTTGCTAGTGGGTTTTTCCCTTTTTTGGGTGTTGCTCATGCTTTATTACCTTCTTGTGGTTGGTTGTCTTGTCACTTTGTTGTTTCGATTAGGATGGCTTTTCGGTGTTTTTTGGTGGTCCTTTCTATCATGAGTCTCACCCTTCACCACCTCTTATCCTCTCGATTTTACTTGTGCTATTTAGGGTGTGGGTTTCTTGGTTGGGGGCTTTGCAAGGTGGCTATTGGCGCTTTTTTTGGATTTAGCTCCTAGCTAAGGGGTTGTGTGGCCTTGAGGGCTCTTTATTTTTTTTTTTGCTTGGACAACTATTTTCTTGTAGCTACCCCTTACTTTGTTACGGATGTGTGTGAGGTTGGATGCTACTGGATTGTTATATCTTTTGAATATTGGGTGCAACTCCTATAATACTGAGGTTTTATTTTTGATTTGCATTCTGAATTGGAAAGGTGAAAACTAGTTGTTGGATGTTTTTTGGACTTGGGTGATGATTACTCTCTTTGGGTTCCTTTTTGTTGTTGTCTTTATTTGTTGGATTGTTTTTGATCCTAAAGGGCTTTTTATTTTTCTATCTTTGGCTATGTCTCTAGTTATTTGAATAGGATTCTCCTTTCTATAGATTTGGATTGGTGGGTGCTGCCTACCGCTTTCCCTTGGGATATTTTCAATGTTTATGACTGGATGACTACTTCTAACTTTCATACTGATGGTTCTAAATTTGATGATTTGAATCCATGTCTGTCTTGGTGGATTGAAGGGTGGCCTTGCACTTACTTAGTTGGCTCTAGGTGGTTGGGTTGGTTAAAAAGATTTACTTGGTTATAATTTTCTTAATCTTTTTAAGTCTATGTTTGGAACCGGTTGCTTACTTTCCCATTCTTCTCTTCTGGTTTCTACCTGCTAGGATTTTTAGTTATGGGCTGTGGATGAACCTCTCCACTTTCTTGTTCTGATGGCTACCTTGCTACCTAACATTCTTGCTGTTAGTCTTACTGTTACTCTAGTATTATTGCTTCTAGATCTTTGCATGTTCTTTTAATGGATGACCTTTTCAACTGTGTGCTTCCTTTTTCCTTTGTTTGGTCTCAGTTTACTAATTTTTCCCAGATTTTGAGGTTTTCTCCTAGTAACTGTGTTAACAATTCTTGGTGGTGGATTTGGTGGTGCTCCCCCTGGTCTAATGATATCCTGATGGTTTACCTCCTTATCTATTATGGTGAGCTTAATATCTCTGAATGTTGGGTGTTTGGAGGTTATATTTATTGTTTAAAGTTTTATGCATGTTCGTGTGATGATCTTCATTAGATAAGGTGCTATAAGAGGTATGCTAGCAATGATGGCCTTGATGTTTCCCACTCCTTCTTTTTGCTAGTAGTGTTATATGTAATTGCAACCCTTCACCAACGTGAATATAAAGGGTTTTTGCAAGCCTTTCCATAATTAAATCAGGACACATATTGCAGGTACACCTCGAAAGGAGATAGAGATAAGCTCGAGAGACTCACTAGCAGAATTGGCCTTCCTAGCAAAAACATCCTTGAAAGATTTCAAAGTCACCGATGGATTTAATCTAGAGACCCCAGTCAAACCTTAATGGGGAAGTAGAAACCACATGGTCAACATGACACATGCAAGGAGAAGCGGCGAGTAAAACCATCAAAATGGAATCCCCAACCTGCACGAAAAAAACCACAAAGGAGGCATGAAGGTAAACAAAATTTGCTAGAGCACCAAAAAAATGAAAGAGAGAGAAGATGCTCAAACAATTTGAATTAGTTTAGCTTTAGATTCAGGTTTTAGTTTAGTGTTTAGGGTTTTTGGCTTTAGGGTTTAGGGTTTAGGATTTTTTTAAAAAAAATTAAGTAAACTGGTAGGTTTTGGTTTATTAACTTTATTTAGTTTATTTTTTATTTTTTAATTTATTTCATTTTTTATTTTTATTCAGGTTTATTTTCTATTTCTAATTAGTTTAATTTCTTTATTTTAGGTTTATTTATTTTAGTTTAAATTTTTTATTTTAGTTTATTTTTTGGGTTAAGGTTTAGGTTTTAATTTATTTCTTAGTTTAGTTTTAGTTTTATTTTATTTTTTAGGTTTAGGTTTTATGTTTTTATTTTAGGTTTATTTTTAGGCTTTATTTTTATTTTAGCTTTAGTTTTATTTTTAGTTTATTTTATCTTATTTAGTTTAGGTTTAGTTTATTTTAGGTTTTATTTATTTTAGTTTAGTTTATTTAGTATATGTTTACATTTATTTTATTTAGTTTATTTAGTTTTTTTAGTTTAGGATTTAGGTTTTATTTTTAGGTTTATTTTTTAGATTTTGGTTTTTATTTAGTTTTTATTTTATTTTATTTTAGCTTTATTTTATTTTTATTTTACATTTAGGTTTTATTTTTTAGGTTTTTAATTTTTTGTTTTATTTTATTTTTTAATTTTGTTTAGCTTTTTTTATATTTTAATTTAGTTTTTATTTTTATCTTATTTTATTTTTAGGTTTAGGTTTAGGTTTTAGTTTAGCTTTTTATTTTTTTTATTTTTTTTATTTTTCTTAGGTATAGGCTTATTTATTTATTTTATTTTTATATTTTATTTAGTTTAGGTTTAGGTTTTTAGGTTTTTTGGTTTTTAGGGTTTAAGGTTTAGGGTTGTATGTTTTAGGGTTCAAGGTTTAAGGTTTAGGGTATAGGGTTTAGGATTTAGCATTTTAGGGTTTAGGTTTTAGGATTTAGGGTTTATAATTTAGGGTTTTAGGGTTTATGGTTTAGGGTTTAGGGTTCTAGGCTTAGGGTTTAGGGTTACTTTTAGTGTTTAGGGTTTAGGGTTAGGTTTTTTTTATTTATTTAGGATTTAAGGCTTAGGGTTTAGTGTTTAGGGTTTTTTTAATTAAGTAAACCAGTATGTTTAGTTTATCTAGTTTATTTTTTATTTATTTTAGTTTATTTTATTATTTATTTTTATTTAGGTTTATTTTTTTATTTTATTTAGTTTAGTCTATTTATTTTAGGATTATTTATTTTATTTTACCTTTTTGGTTTAGGTTTAGGTTTACGTTTATGATTATTTTTTTAGTTTATTTTTATTTTATTTTTTAGTTTAGGTTTTATTTTTTTTATTTTTAGGTTTAGGTTTAGTTTTTTATTTTTAGGTTTAGGTTTTGGTTTTTTTATTTTAGGTTTATTTTTAAGGTTTATTTTTTTTTAGGTTTAGGTTTATTTTTAGTTTAATTTTTTTATATAGTTTAGGTTTAGGTTTAGTTTATTTTCGGTTTAGGTATAGGTTTTATTTATTTTAGTTTAGTTTATTTTAATTTAGTTTAGTTTTTTATTTTATTTTTGGTTTATTTTTAATTTTTTAATTTTTGGTTTTATTTTTAGATTCATTTATTAAGTTTAAGTTTTTATTTAGTTTTCATTTTATTTTTTTTTTTGGTTTAATTTATTTTTATTTTAGGTTTAGTTTAGTTTTTATATTTATTTAATTTATTTTATTTTTGGTTTTATTTTTTGGTTTAGGTTTAGTTTTTTATTTTATTTTTTTAGGTTTAGTTTTAAGGTTTTTATTTTAGGTTTATTTCTAGGTTTTATTTTTTAGTTTAGGTTTAGGTTAATTTTTAGTTTAGTTTACTTTATTTAGTTTAGGGTTTAGGTTTAGTTTATTTTAAGTTTAGGTTTAGGTTTTATTTATTTTAGTTTAGGTTTAGGTTTATTTTTTTATTTATTTAAGTTTAGGTTTTTTTTAAGTTCAGGGTTTAGGTTTTATTTTTTTTATTTTAAGGTTTTTTTTTAGGTTTATTATTTAAGTTTAGGTATTTATTTTATTTTTATTTTATTTTATTTTAGGTTTATATTATGTAGGGTTTAGGGTTTAGGGTTAGGTTTTAGGGTTTAGGGTTTAGGGTTTATTACGATTGTAAGTTTAAGGTTTAGGGTTTTGGGTTTGTTTTAGGATTTAGGGTTTAGGGTTTAGGATTTAGGGTTTAAGATTTTGTTTATAAAAAAAATTAAGTAAACTCATCGGTTTAGGCTTATTTAGTTTATTTTTATATTTATTTTAGTTTATTTTATTTTTTAGCTTTACTTAGGTTTATTTTTTTATTTTTATTTAGTATAGGTCTTTTATTTTAGTTTATTTTTTTAGGTTTAGGTTTAAATTTATCTTTATTTTTTATTTTTAGTTTTATTTTTATCTTCTTTTTTTAGGTTAAGTTTTATTTTATATTTTTAGGTTTAGTTTTAGGTTTTATTTATTTAGTTTAGTTTATTTTAGTATAGGTTTATTTATTTTATTTTGTTTATTTTAGGTTTAGGTTTTTTACTTTAGTTTAGGGTTTAGGTTTATTTTTTTATATTTTAAGTTTTATTTTAGTTTATTTTAGGTTTAGGTTTTATTAGTTTTATTTTATTTTATTTTAGTTTATTTTATTTTATTTTTTATGTTTAATGTATATTTTATTTAGTTTTTATTTTTTACTTTATTTTATTTTTGAGTTTAGTTTAGGTTTTATTTATTTTATTTTATTTTATTTTATATTTTATTTAGATTTAAGTTTATTTATTTATTTTAATTTTATATTTTATTTAATTTAGGTTTAGGTTTTTAGGATTTAAGAGTTTAAGGTTTATGGTTTAGGGTTTAGGGTTTGGGGTTTAGGGTTTAGAGTTTAGGATTATAGGTTTTAGGGTTTAGGGTTTAGGGTTTATGGTTTAGGGTTTAAGGTTTAGGGTTTATGGTTTTAGGATTTAGGGTTTAGGGTTTAGGGTTTAGGGTTTAGAGTTGTAGGTTTAGGGTTCAGGGTTAGTTTTAGGTTTCAATTTTTTCTTTATTTTTTATTTTTTTAATTTAGGATTTTCTATTTAGGGTTTATGGTTTAGAGATTTTTATGGTTCAAGGTTTAAGGTGGTAGGTTTAAGGTTGCATGTTCGGGGTTGTAGGTTTAGGGTTTAGGGTTAGTTCTATGGTTTATGAGTTAGGGTTTAAGATTTATGATTTAGGGTTTAGGGTTTAGGGTTTAGGGTTTAGGGTTTAAGGTTTAGGGTTAGGGGTTAGGGTTTAGGGTTTAGAGTTTTTTTAAAATTAAGTAAACCAGTAGGTTTTGATTTATTTAGTTTATTTTTTTATTTAATTTAGTTTATTTTTTATTTATTTTATTTAGGTTTATTTTTTATTTTATTTAGTCTTTATTTTAGTTTTTTTATTTTAGTTTACTTTTTAAGTTTAGGATTAGTTTTATGTTTATTTTTTAGTTTAGTTTTATTTTTTAGGTTTAGGTTTTTTTTTTTTTTTTTTGGATTTTGGTTTAGGTTCTTATTTTATTGTTTTAGGTTTATGTTTTAGAATTCTATTTTAGGTTTATTTTTAGGTGTTATTTTTTAGTTTATGTTTAAGTTTATTTTTAGTTTATTTATATTTTATTTGGTTTAGGTTTAGGTTATGTTTTATTTATTTTTTATTTAGTTTATTTTATTTTAGGTTTAGGTTTTTATTTTATTTTAGGTTTAGGTTTTTTAGTTTTATTTAGGTTTTTTTATTTATTTTAGGTTTTTTGTTTTTTAGTTTTATTTATTAGGTTTATATTTTTTTAAGTTTTTTATATTATTATATTTTAGGTTTATTTTATTTTTATTTTAGGTTTAGTTTTTATTTTATTAAAATTTTTTTATTTTTTTAATGTAGTTTAGGTTTTTATTTATTTTATTTTAGTTTAGTTTTTATTTTCTCTTTTATTTTCTTTTTAGGTTTAGGTTTTAGTTTATGTTTTTACTTTATTTTATTTTCATTTATGTTTTTTTATTTATTTTATTTTTAGGTTTTATTTAGTTTAGGTTTACATTTTTAGCTTTATAAAGTTTAGTGTTTAGGGTTTCAAGTTTAGGGTTTGGGGTTTATAGTTTAAGGTTTAGGGTTTAGGTTTTAGGTTTTAGGTTTTAGGGTGTAGGGTTTAGGGTTTAAGGTTTTGGAGTTTAAAGTTTAGGGTTTCGCGTTTAGGGTTTAAGGTTTTTATGGTTTAGGGTTTGGGATTTAAGTTTTAGGTTTAGGGTTCAGTTTTTACTTTAGGGTTTAAGGTTTTTCCTTTTTAATTTTTTTAATAGAGCTAAAATTTAGATTCAACATTTATTCTTTTCGATTTGATCAGCTAAGTAACACACCAAGTTTTCTAAGACATTACTAAATTAAAATGAGCATGCATAAAGAAAATAAAACCAGATAAGAATCATCTTTATAAAGCAGTTCCATAAGCATCGGTATTGAGCGTTCTTCATTTTCTCTAGTTCCATGAACAACCCTCGTGAGTAGATACCTTCATATCCCTATTATGTCCCTACTTTTTGTAATCTCCATCGCTTTCCATATAGACCACCACCTCCATATCCACGGCACCTCAGATACCACCTCTAGATAAGCACCTCCACCTTAGCCTCCATAGATCTAGGTGAGTAGTTGGCGGTGATGTTCTGGTGTTCCCATTCTTAGGGTTTAGGCTTAGGTTTGGGTTTTACTAGGTTTTAGGGTTTAGGTTATTTTTAAATTTATTTAGTTTAGGTTAGGATTAGGGTTTGGGGTTTAGGGTTTATTTTTGGTTTAGGGTTTAGTGCTGGGGTTTAGGATTTTGGTTTTATTAGTTTTTTTAGGTTTAAGTTTAGGCTTAGGGTTTTTTATTACTTTTTAGGGTTTAGGGTTTAGGTTTAGGGTTAGGATTTAGGGTTTAGGTATAAGGTTTAGGTTTAGGTTTTTTTATAATAAAATTAAAGCGTAGGTTTTACTTTATTTTTGTATATTTAGTTTTATTTAATTTAGTTTACATTATTTTTCACTTTTATATAGGTTTATTTTTTATTTAGTTT
This sequence comes from Cymbidium sinense, assembly GCA_021442155.1. NCBI lineage: Eukaryota > Viridiplantae > Streptophyta > Magnoliopsida > Asparagales > Orchidaceae > Cymbidium > Cymbidium sinense. The sequence continues at coordinate 102,089 of JAKCPB010001588.1, read as the reverse complement.
AGTTTATTTATTTTAGGTTTATTTATTTTAGTTTAGGTTTTTTATTTTTGTTTATTATTTAGGGTTAAGTTTAAGTTTAGGTTTATTTTCTAGTTGTGTTATAGTTTTATTTTTATTTTTAAGTTAGGCTTTTATTTTTTAGTTTTAGGTTTAGGTTTTTTATTTTGTTTTTATATGTTTAGCTTTTAGGTTTTTATTTTAGGTTTATTTTTAGGTATTATTTTTTAGTTTAGGTTTAGGTTTATTTTTAGTTTATTTTATAATATTTAGTTTAGGTTTAGGTTTTGGTTTTATTTATTTTAGTTCAATTTATTTTAGATTAGGCATAGGTTTATTTTATTTTATTTTTATTTTAGGTTTAGGTGTTTTTAGTTTAAGGTTTAGGTTTTATTTTTTATTGATTTTTAGGTTTATTTTTGAGGTTTAGATTTTAATTTAGTTTTTATTTTATTTTATTTTAAGTTTCTTTTATTTTTATTTAACGTTTAGTTTTATTTTATTTAGGATTATTGTAGGTTAATTTTATTTTTTAATTTAGGTTTTATTTTATTTTAGTTTATTTTAATTTTTTATTTAAATTTATTTTTTAGGTTTAGGTTTAGGTTTAGTTTAGTTTTCTTGTTATTTTATTTTATTTTTTAGGTTTAGGTTTTATTTTATTTTATCTTTATTTAGTTTAGGTTTTAGGTTTTAGGTTTAGGATTATTTAGGGTTTAGGTTTAGTTTTAGGTTATTTTTGGGGTTAGTTTAGGTTAGGTTTAGGTTTAGTATTTATTTTATACTTTAGGTTTAGGGTTTTGAGTTTAGGTTAGGGTTTAGGTTTAGGTTTAACTTTAGGTTTAAATTTAGGGTTTTAGGTTTAGGTTTTAGGTTTAGGTTTAGTAGGGTTAGGGTTTAGGATTTAGGGTTTAGGTTTAGGTATTAGGGTGTAGGGTTTAGGGTTTAGGGTTTAGGGTTTAGGGTTTGGGGTTTAGGGTTCAGTGTTTCTTATGGTTTAAGGTTTAGGGTTGTAGGTTTAGGGCTTTAGGTTTATTTTAGGGATTAGGTTTTTGAGTTTTGGGTTAAGGATTTATTTTAGTTTATTTTTTAAAATTAAATAACAGTAGGTTTAGGTTTATTTAGTTTATTTTATAATTTTTATTTTATTTATATTTTATTTTAGTTTATTTTTTTATGTTTAGGTTTATATTTATTTTCAAGTTTAGTTTTATTTTATTTTATTTTTTAGGTTTAGGTTTTATTTTTTTATTTTAGGTTTAGTTTATGTTTTATTTTATTTCTTAGGTTTAAATTTTAATTTTTTAGGTTATATTTTAAGTTTTATTTTTTAGTTTAGGTTTAGGTTGATTTTAGTTTATTTTATTTTTTTTTTAGGTTTAGGTTTAGGTTTATTTATTTATTTAGTTTAGGTTTAGTTTATTTTATTTTATTTAGGTTTAGTTTTTTTTAATTAGGGTTTAGGTTTTATTTTTTTATATGGTTTAGGTTTTATTTTTGGTTTAGGTTTTATTATTTTTTTATTTTAGGTTTATTTAATGTTTTAGTTTAGTTTAGGTTTTATTTATTTTATTTTAATTTAGTTAGTTTTAATTTTATTTTATTTTTTAGGTTTAGGATTAGGTTTAGTTATGTTTTAGTTTAGGTTTTATTTTATTTTATTTAAGATTATGTTTTTTTTATTTGTTTTTTATTTTTAGGTTTTATTTAGTTTAGGTTTAGGTTTATTTTTAGGGTTTAGGGTTTAGGGTTTAGGGTTTAGGTTTTATTTTTAGTTTAGTTTAGTTAGGTTTATATTTTATTTTTTGTTTATTTTAAGTTTAGGCTTTTTTTTTTTTGGTTTATGATTTAGGTTTTTTATTCTTTATTTTTTTAGGTTTATTTTTAAAGTTAAGTTTTATTTAGTTTTATTTTATTTTTTTTAGGTTTATTTTATTATTACATTTAATTTTATTTTATTTAGGTTTAATTTTAGGTTTATTTTATTTTTTTAGTTTAGTTTAGGTTTTTTATTTATTTTAGTTTAGTTTTAACTTTTATTTATTTTATTTGTATGTGGTTTAGGTTTATGTTTTAGTTTAGGTTTTTATTTTATTTTACTATTTTATTTTATTTCAGTTTAGGTTTTTCTATTTCTTTTATTTTTAGGTTTAGGTTTTTAAGTTTTTAGGGTTTAGGGTTACGATTTATGGTTTAGGGTTTAGGGTTTAGGGTTTAGGGTTTAGAGTTTTAGGGTTTAGGGTTATGGTTTAATCTATTTTATTTTTATTTTTTTAAGGTTTATGTTTATTTTTAATTTATTTTATTTTATTTAGTTTTGGTTTAGGTTTAGGTCAAGTTTATTTTAGGTTTAGGTTTATGTTTTATTAATTTTAGTTTTGGTTTAGGTTGATTTTATTTTTATTTTAAGGTTAGGTTATATTTTTTATTTATTTTTATTTTTATTTTTTTTATGTTTAGGTTTAGGTTAATTTATTTTATTTTAGGTTTATTTTATTTTTTTATTTTAGGTTTAGTTTTATTTTATTTAGGTTTTTTTGTTTTTTTATGTTTTTTATTTATTTTAATTAGTTTAGTTTTTTATTTTAGTTTAGGTTTAGGTTTTAGTTTAATTTTGTTTTATTTTTTTATTTTATTTTGGTTTAGGTTTTTTTATTTATTTTATTTTTTGGTCTTATTTAGTTTAAGTTTAGGTTTTTAGCTTTTTACTATTTAGGGTTTAGGGTTTATGATTTACAGTTTATTTAGGATTTAGGGTTTGTGATTTAAGGTTTAGGGTTTAGGGTTTAGAGTTTAGGGTTTATGTTTTAGGATTTATGGTTTAGGGTTTTAGGGTTTAGGGTTTAGGGTTTTTCATTTTTTGGATAGAGAACAAATTCATATTCAACATTTCTTCTTTTTGATTTCATCTACCAAGTAACACACCAAGTTTTCTAAGACACAAGCGATGACATAGATAAAAAATGAGCAAGGATAGAGCAAATCAAAACACCTAGATTGATTATAAAGACAATATTCTATAATAGATCGATGAGTTCTTTTATCTTTCCCAATAAAACCACCCTTTCGAGTAGCGGGATTATTATATCTCATCTCAACCAGAACCTCGGCTCCTCCCACTTCCATTACTAACCACCACCTCCGGATCCCCACCACCACAATGATAACCAGCCTCCCCTTGCCTAGTTAGATCTTAGGTTAATAGTGATGTACCTTAGGTTTTATTAGGGTTTAGGTTTAGGTTTAGGCTTATGAGGTTTTCTTTTTTATTTTTTTAGGCTATATTTTTTTATTTTTTTATGTTTAGTTTGTTATTTAGTTTTATTTTATTTTATTATAGGTTTATTTTATTTTATTTAACTTTTAGTTTTCTTTTATTTATTTTTTATTCTTAAGTTTATTTAATTTTTTAGTTTCGTTTAGGTTTTTATTTATTTTGTTTTAGTTTATTTTAAGGTTTAGGTTTATGTTTTAGTTTAGGTTTTTCTTTATTTTATTTTATTTAGGTTTAGGTTTTTTATTTATTTTATTTTTAGGTTTTATTTAGTTTAGGTTTAAGTTTTTAGGTTTTTAGGGTTTGGGTTTAAGTTTTAGGGTTTAGGGTTTTAGGGTTTAAGGTTTTTTTTTAAAACCCCATATAGGGGGAATTTTATTGCCACAAAAAAGGGTTACAAGGTACTTAAAGGGGATAAACTCACTGCTCAAAGAGCTACAATCGACTAGGAGTAAATCCCTATCTAAGTACATCCAGGAAGAAAAGAGTAAAAGTAAGCAAAGATACAAAGTGATTAACAAAATTAAGCAAATGAAGGATGAGGGCCAATGTTCTATAGGAAGTGAGAATGCATGACACTATGGAGCAACCTGCAAGAGAAAAAGAGAAAAGCACATGCAAGATTGTACGGAAGAAGTTAGAGCGTTAAAGTAGTAGGAAAATGATAAGTGAGAGCAACAAAATCTAAAATGGTAATAATAAAGAAATGGGATGGAGGAGGCTCTTCACACCAAGTTGGGATGCAAATATGAGCATCCAAACTTAGAGAAGGGTTACATCACAAGAGCTACTACTAAACCAAAATGAAGTGAAAGCATCATAGCCATCATAGCCAACAAACCTGTATAGCAGCCATTTGATGAAGATCTATTGAGCCAAAATACCTGCAAGAATAGGCAAAGCTGTATACACAGAAGTGGAAAGAGTAGCAAAGAGCAAAGTGGGTAAGGGGATCCCATGCCAAGTATATGTCATCATGTTAGGCTCCATGGCATGATAATCCCAACTCAAATGAAAGAGAGCCATCAATGTCAGATCATCCATACCAGAAACCAGATCTAAAGAAAAATAAATAGCAAATTTTGAAATCTACAAACCCAAGAAGCAAGACAAGGAATTAACCCCATTCCAATCCTATAGGACATTAATAAATATACATTCTTGGTAAACAGTCCAGTAAGTAGCTCAGGGTTATTTCCCAACAAAAGATAAGCAAAGAATGTAAGTAATGCAGCTCTTAACAACCTCCTTATTTCAGAAAATTAAGAGTAGCAATTATAAAGGGAAACAGCGTACCCCAAGCCCAAATTACCACAGGAAATGGAAGTACAACAGTAGATAAGAAGAAAGCAGTAAAGGGCTCCACTAGACAAATCTAGTAAGAGACAATCAGAGATAACACCACATAAATAGTTTCCTTATGATCAAACTCATTAATCCTGTTGACCAACAATCCACGAGTAATAGCCAACAAGGTGGCCATAAATCCACCCAATGAGATTAAACAATGCAAAGATTAAAATCAAGAGAGGCAAAAGTATAGTCACAATGATCTACAGAAATGTAGCATAAGTTAGAGGGAAAAAACAACAGCATATGATGTCAGCTGTAGTCCAAATGCTAAGAGCCAAAACCCAAAAGCCAATAATCAAATTGTGCAGGAAATAGCCAACAACCACAAAAACAACCTGGTGGATTAGGGAAAAAGCATACCCCAAGCTGGAATGACCACAGGAAATAGGAGGACACCAGCAGATAAGAAAAAGATAAAGGGATATGATAACAGCAAAAACCCAAAAGCCCATAAACATAATGGGCAGAAAATAAACGAGAACCATAAAGACATCCTGCTTGATGAAGGACCCAAAAATCCAAAGGCCATCGTGTAAGCAATAATGCAATTATTACCCCACCAAATTTAAGCAAAATAACATCAAAATCATCGCAAAAATGATAGACAACCAAAGCATGAGGTTGAACATAAGATTCAATGATCCATAACAACCAACCAAGATAGAATAGAATAGCAAGTTGGCCAACAACCAACCCCATCAAAATGGAAGATGCTTTCCAAATAGAGAGAGGAAAAGGCCTAAGGCAAAGGAGTAGAAAATGTAGCGACAAGTGAAATCACAGGTAAAAAAATCAGTTCCAGAAATGGGAAAATAGGCTTACAGCTAAGCCCATAACCATGGGGTAGGAAAACTGAGAAGCCATGAAGAAAACCTGATTCTGCAAGAAGAAAAGAATAAACAGGAAAACACATTCCAGGCAGAAAGGGGAAAATAAATTAGCCAAAGCAATCAGCAAAACAACAGCACCCTGCTGAACAAGAAAGATAACCCCAGAAGTAGCTAGCTAAACAAAGGAATCAAAGATCTAGAGAAGCCAACAAAACAAGATAATAAAAAGCAGCAAGTTGGACAAAGAACCACCTAATACAAATAAATAATGCCTTGGAAAAAACCCAGAAAGAACCAACAAAAAAACCCTGACAGAAATCAAACTGAAAAACCATTAAGAAAGTCCAAACCTGCAAGGTGATAAGGATAAACAAGAGATAACAGACACTCTCCTGGAAGGTTGGAAGAAAGAGGTTACCCAAAGCAATCAGCAAAGCAACCCCAAAGGTACCCTGTTGAACAAGAAGGACAACCCTAGAAATAGCTTGATGAACAGTGGAGTCCAGGATCTAGATCAGACAACAACCAAGATGATAATAAACAGTAAATTGGCCAAAAAAACCCCCCAATGCAAATATACAAAACAAAAGTAAAGTCCCAGAAGGATAGGGAAAGGATCAGGCCAAAGCTAGCTAAAATGAAATAATTAGCAGCAGCCCAAAAGCTAATAAAATAGATAAGCAACAAAACAAAAGCCACCAACCATTCAGTAACCTCAAAAAGGTCCAGCTGATCAAGACAATCCAAAACCCCATAAGTATAACCTAAAATCCAATTATGCAGTTGGGTAATTACAGTGCTGTGCACAATTTTAATAGAGCTAAAGGAGAGAATACAGCAGATTAGGTGATCAGCTGTAGCCCAAAAGTAAGCAGTAAAGTTAGCCAAAATAAAAATAGGTAACAAACAACCAAAAGCCATAAGGTTAGCAACAAAGGAAGTGTTGATTCTGCCCATATAGGATGGGAAGAGGGGATTAGCAATTACCATCAACAGACCAACCCTAAGAGTAGCCTACATGACAAAAGGCCCAAAAATCCAACAACCAAATAGTAAAACATCAGAATAAATATTGCATCCTACATAAGAAACACTAGGAAGTAACATTGATACAACATAGGTTACTAAGTGGTTCCAAGCACTTTCATCTTTGATAACCAGCAAGACACAAAATTTAATGCTAGTAGCTAATCCCACAGCATCACTAAATTGGAAATTTGGATGTAATTCCAATCCATAATAAGGAGAAAAATATCAGATAAGTTAGGATCAGCTATAAAGTTGAACAAAGGGATATCTGTTAAGCATTGATGCAAGGATCCTAGATTATAATTCCAAGGAAAGAAATATGTCCTGTTGATCAAAAAATACAACATCAATAAATAGAGCATTAAGTATATCTCCTCCAGTAAAACCCCTTATCATTAACAATGGAGGCATTGATACAGAAGACCCCAATCAAGATTGGGATAGTAAACCAACAAGATATGCTCATAATTAACCAAGTGGGAGTATTAGGATGATGCATCGAAATTCAAGAGGTACAACAACACTTTATCAAGTGTAGCAAAAGCAGAAGCCCAATTAAAGGAAATGCAATTAAACCAACAACATGTCACAAAAATCAAAATAGCAAGTAGTATCCGTGAAACATCAAGAAAACCAAGAGACAACAACACTAATATAAATGGGCATTCGCAAATATTGAACTGATCAATCCCATAGGTTAGATTAATTTTGAGATAAGGGAGCCCGATATCCAAATTAACCATGCCAAATGTTTGGTAGGGTGAGTTGATCAAAGAAGATTATACCATCCAATCTAGCTCCTAGATTGGTAATCAAGACATTACCCTCACATACATGAGTGATGTTAAAATTAAATTGGGTAAGAAGAGCTCTAGTTTGCTTGAGAAGGTATAATTTGTTGCTCATTTTGGTGGAAGTCAAAAGATCAATCAAGGGGCATCCACCTCAATCCAAATATTGAGCCAACCATTTTGAAGGCAAATCTCAAGAGCTTTGTACGCCATAAGCTCAAAGAAAAAGGAACAGAGCAAGAATTAAGGGGTAAGCAAAAGCACATAGGACTTACCATTAAGATTTCTAAAAATGCCACCAAAACTTGAACCTTTATGAGAGATAGAGCCATCAGTGTTAATTTTAATAGTATGATCATGAGGTTTTACCCAATAAACAATCTTATCATTTCTATAGAAGGTTGATCCTAAGTTAAGACCTATTGGTAAATTTACAAATTTGAATTGTTTGTAGTGAATGAGATTGGCATTAAACAAGTCACAAATTTTGTTTTTAATTCTAGCAATTATCCTCATGTGGTTCATGGGGATCTCAATGTTTTGCATCATTTCATCCAACCATATGAACCAAATAAGAGTGATAGTGACTTTAATGTGACCTTTAATAGTGTTGTCAAAATAAACTTCAAGAAGTTGATATAAAGTTAGGGAGCCATTGAAAATGATAATGTTAAAGAGATCATCATACCAAATCCAAAGTTTAGAAGCAATGGCCCCAATAAAAGACATGATTCACATTCTCAATGTGAAAGTGACATTTTGAAGGTAATTAAAAACCTTTACCCCACAAGGAGTCAACAGGGATGAAGTTTTACAAAATATGCCAAGTAAGAACAGAATAAGAAGTAGGGATAGTGTTATTCCAAAGTTTGAGAAACACATTGGAAGAATCATGAGTTTATTTAATTTGAAGCTAAACATTTTTAAAGTTGAAATCACCATTCTATGAGAGCTTAAAAATGATCTGATCTTGATTGGTAGGAATGATAGGAATAGTAGTAAGTTTGTTCAAGAGAAAAGAAGGAATATAATCAGTAACCTTACTATTGTTCCACATATTATTCTGCCAGAAATATTTCACTTTAATAGCAACAATGGAATGGGTAAAGAGTAAGTCATCAATGGACCCACATCCACTCCAGTTATCTTGCCAAAAGGAGGAGCCAGAGTTAATCCCCCAAAAAATTAAGGATTTTGCATCCCATTTAACGGAACAAAGTCTTTTCCAAATTGGAGAGTCTCCTGCTTTATAGGGACAAATGAGGGGGTGGTTACCCTGACAATATTTAGTAGTCATGAAATTAGCCCAAAGACTATTGTTACTACTAAAATTCCAGAGTTTATAGGAAAAGGCGTGATAGCTTCTTTGATTGGCTTACATCCAAGACCACCTTCAAGAGTGCCACAACTTTAAACCAAGAGGTCCAAAGTATTTTTAGAGGAGTTATTAGAGCCCCAAAAAAAAATTTGTTAAAGGAGATGCTCAATTGCTAATGATAGAAATGGTCAGCACAATGGTTTGGATGAGATATAAAGGCATGGAATTAAGAGTGCTCTTAATCAAGGTGAGCCTACCACCGAAAGAGAGTAAATGAAATTCCCAAACAAAATTTTATTAGAGATTTTCTGGATAAGATCATCAAAAAGATGAGATCTTTTCTGACCTTTAAAAAGTGGAGCCCCAAGATAATTAATAGGAAGTTGATGTTGCTGAAAATTAGTAATTCTGGAGATTTGGTTGAGCCTATTGGTAGGGATTTTAGTGGAAGGAATGAAACAACATTTTCCTTCATTGAGAAAGAGACCACTTTCTTTGCCAAATTCATTTAAAAGGTTCTTAATAGTTTTAATGTGCTGAATAGAGGCATTGCAAAAGATTATAAAATCATCAGCAAAACTGAGATGAGAAACAGGGAGACCACCATGAGTTTTAAAAAACATGGTAATTTTATTGAAAAGATCATTCGTGCTCCTTGAAAGATATTCAACAACAATAATAAAAAAGAGAGGGTGAAAGGGGTCTCTTGTCTCAAGCCATGCCTGAAGTAAAGAAACCTAGGGACTCACATTCAATAATGAGAACCAAACATTGGTAATATATTTTTGATGAGGCGGATGAAATTATCTAAAACCCAAACAAATGTAAGATTTGAAAGAGGAAATCCCATGAGAGGTTATCAAAAGCTTTAGAGATGTTTGAGGAGGATGTTGCCACCTCTAGTAGGAACATCAATGTCATGAACCACTTGGGCTAGAAGGATATTGAATATAGCTCTATTTTTTAACGGGTTAGAGAAATAATTTGGGGAGTGGACTTATCCTTTTATTAATTAATTTAGCAATGAGTTTTTGAAAGAAGGTGCAAAGGTTGATAGGTCTAAAATCTCCCCAAGAATTAGGATTATTAGTTTTGGGAATGAAGACAATTGAAGTGCTAGAAAAGTAAATAGGTAAAGAGCTGCCATCAAAGAAATCAACAATAGCATCAACGAGGTCAGACTTAATAAAAGGCCAACAATGTTGAAAGAAATGGGTCGTGTAGCCATCGTAACAGTGTTCATGCTATTGAGTATTACTAATCCTAGGGATGCAAAGTGAGTAAATGATTTTCATCATTAGTAATCATAGAGGGATCGTGTGTGTTGGAGAGAGGGGGAGGGTTGATGTTTAATAAATTTTGAAAATATTGTATGACAAAATCTTTAATTTCATTATTATCGCTGATCCAATTAATATTTTTGATTTTTTGAATAGAGTTTAAGTATTTCCTTTTTTTGAAAAGAGCATGGAAATACCTTGTATATCACCATCAATATGTTTTACCTTTGATGCTAGGTTTCCCATATTCGATAATTTATCAAGTTATCTTTAGAAGTGTTCAACTCATCAAGTTTACTAGGATTAGTTAAGACAGCATCTTCAAGGGAGCAAACTAATTGTTTCATAATTTTGAGATTGATAAAAATATTTTTAAAATAATGCTTGTTCCACCAATTTAGGTTTTTTTAAGTCTTTTGAGCTTAAGCCAAAGCCAATCATGCCTTTAATGAATTGTCTGAATAGGGCCATCCAATTAATGGAAACAACATTAATGAAATCAATGTTGGGTCCATATTTTGGAATCTAAAAGGAGTAGGGAGGAAAGATTACCGGAAGAAGTTTTGATGAGATCAAAAGTGGAGCATGGTCGACAAAGTTCGCTCAAATGCTCAGTAAGTGAGGGCCATTGATTGATCCAAAGGGAATTAAAGAGGGTCCTATCAAGCCGCCAAAGTCTAGAGTTATGCCACATATAGTAAAAAACCAATATCAATCGTTGCAATCGAGGATCATATTAGAGAAATCTTCCATGGAATGGATGTTGGGAGAGCAACCCCTCCTTTCGAGGAAGATAATAGTGTTGAAATCACCCCAACCAACCAGGGTTTGTTAACCGAGGAGGCGAAGGTTCTTAAGTGATCCCAAAGGATGTTCCTACCAGCTCTATTACAAGAAGCATAGATAAAGGAACCAAGAGCAGAAAATTCACCCAATGAGATTTGAACATTAACCAATTGTTCGAGATCATCAAGGATAGAAATGTTGATTAAATTATTCCAAAACACCAAATTTTATTACTATAATTATAAAAGAAATTTTAAAAGCCAAGCATTCTAGCAACATAGGTGATCTTAGAAGAGTGAATGAATGGCTCAATAACAACAAGAAGGGTTATGTTATGAGTGTGACAAAGGCTCCTAACACAATTGACAACAGTGAGAGTCCCAATACCTCGAACATTCCAAATGAGAAAATTGATCATAATAAGGTGGAAGGAAAAGAAAAGAGATAATGGAAGCATGAAGCAATTATTTGTGGGAAGTTAGAGAAGATCAGTGGTTAGTGGAGCTATTAGTGAACATTCTAGCTTTAAGGGATTTTTTTTAATAATAGTTTGAAAAGGCCTATCCATGTCCAATGTATGTCCATCGAAGGAGTGGTTGGTGATATTAGAGAATAGAGCGATTTCAAAGCATTAATGGTGATTTCTCCTTCTTTGGTATCGAGTTTGGTTGAGAAATTGGATTAGCATGGATATCACTCTGTAGGGTAATAGAAGGAGAGGTTTTGACACCATTAATAGCACAAATTTCATTCTCATTTCTATGATTATTTTTTATTTTGTTTAGTCACCAATATCAACATTTTTTTAGAACAATTAGAATTAGTTTTGAGATTTTGATCCAACTTGAGATTCCCATTCAAATCACCATTATGATTCATATGAGTCAAGGGATTATCTTGTGATGCCAAATTATTATAAGTAGGATTAATGTTAATTAGTTATCATTAGTTTCCTCTAAACCTCAATATCATTATTTTTAGATTGTTCTCAAACCAAATGGTAGATAGTAAAGGAGTAGGGGTAGGAGGGTGAGTTCCATTTTGAGTAGCTTTAGGCACATAAGCGAACTTATAAGTTTTTTTTTCCTAGAGTGGGATTAGGATCTGATAATTTATTCTTTTAAGATTAGGGTGTAACACAAAGCATTGAGTGATCATGACCATGGATCTTACAATGTGCAAAAATAGGAAAATTTTCAAATTCCACTTTATTATACCAAATTTTTTGAACCGTCAAACTTCTTTAGGGCACTTTTTTGGTCATATCAAACCAAGATATGTGCAAGATGGTCAAGATCTCACGGGTGGTGGATTAATTTGAAGGGGCATACCAAAGAGAGCCCCATACAAATAGGACTTGATGGGTAACATAATGTATCCTCATGTTTGGAAAATAGCCATAAAGGAACGATAGGATTCCTCTTTGACATCAAAAGAGGTGACCATTTCAAGAGCCTCATTTAACAATTGTACGAAAGTAGGGAGCAAAGACTCTTGAGTAGTCTAAATCATTCGATAGTTGAATAAGGATATGCCTAGGATCGATCAACCCGATAGTGAAAACTCCCGAAAGCTTTAGGCTATGAAAGATGGATCGGATATTGTCAAGAGTCGGGTGACGTAAGGAAAATTTTCCAATTAATGAAAATTCAAAGGGCTTTGCCAATTTTTCCACATCAAGATCTAAGCACATTATTGACATTCCACGAAAGTTGAGATTAAGTTAGCATTAGATCAAGTGTTCTTAGATAATGCATCCTTGAAGGACTTAAGTACACGATCGGATGAAGTCGGATCCAAATTACCTTGTAGATCGAAAGGCTTAGTTGACGCGTCCAAGTTCGACGAGCTTGATTGCACAAAAAATGGTTCCTCCGCCATTGTAAAATCAAGGAAAAATCACATAAGCGGCCAAACCGAGAGCAATAAACTAGAAAATATGATTGGGGAAGGTCGAGGAGCGGCCAAACCACAAGAAAATAAAGGGGTAAATTATAGAGAGCTATGGAGAGGAAGAGGTTTGAGGGTTTTAGGGTTTAAGATTTTAGGGTTTAGGGATTAGGGTTTGGGATTAGGGTTTAGAGTTTAGGGGTTAGGGTTTATGGTTTAGTGCTTAGTCTTTAAGTTTTAGGGTTTCTATGGTGTAGGGTTTAAGGTTTAGGGTTTAGGATTTTTAAGGTTTATGGTTTAAGGTGTTTTTAGTGTTTAGGGTTTAGGGTTATATGGTTTAGGGTTTAGGGTTTAGGTTTCACGGTTTAGCATTAGGGTTAAGGATTAGGGTTTAAGATTTAGGGTTTAGGGTTTATGGTTTGGGGTTTAGGGCTTAGGGTTAAGGTTTTTTTTTATTTATATATTTTATTATTTTATTTTTTTTTAAATTAAGTAAACTAGTTGGTTTATGTTTATTTAATTTATTTTTTATTTATTTTAGTTTATTTTTTATTTATTTTAGTTTATTTTATTTTTTATTTTGATTGAGGTTTATTTTTTTTTTTATTAAATTTAGTTTGTTTATTTTATGTTTATTTCTTTTAGATTAGGTTTATTATTTTAGTTTATTTTTTAGGTTTAGGTTTAGGTTTATGTTTATTTTTTAGTTTTGTTTTATTTTTATTTTACTTTTTTAGGTTAGGTTTTATCTTTCATTTTTAGGTTTAGGTTTAGGTTTTTATTTTAGGTTTTATTTTTTAGTTTAGGTTTAGGTTTAGGTTTATTTTACTTTATTTAGTTTAGGTTTAGATTTAGTTTTAGTTTATTTTAGTTTTAGGTTTAGATTTTAGTTATTTTTATTTAGTGTATTTTTGTGTAGGTTTATTTTTATTTTATTTTTAGGTTTAAGTTTTTTTTAGTTTACTATTTGGCTTTTAGTTTTTATTTATTTTTAGGTTTTTTGTTTAGTTTTTATTTTATTTTATTTTTTTTTATTTTATTTTATTTAGGTTTTATTTTTTAGTTTAGTTTAGGTTTATTTTTATTTTTATTTAGTTTATTTTTTTATTTTATTTTCTTTTTAGGTTTAGGTTTAGGTTTTAGTTTATGTTTTTATTTTATTTTATTTTGGTTTAGGTTTTTTTATTTGTTTAATTTTAGTTTTATTTAATTTATGTTTAGTTTTAGCTTTATAGGTTTAGGGTTTAGGGTTTAGAGTTTAGTGATAATTTAGGGTTTAGGGTTAGGAGTTTATGGTTTAGGGTTTAGGGTTTAAGGTGTAGGGTTTAGGGTTTAGGATTTCAGTTTTAGGTTCTAGGGTTTAGGGTTTAGGGTTTAGGGTTTAAGGTTTAGGGTTTAGGTTTAGGGTTTGGGGTTTAGATTTTAAGGTTTAGGGTTTAGGTTGGTTTAAGTTTTAGGTTTAGGTTAGTTTAGTGTAGGTTTAAGGTTTTGTTTTATCAAATTTAGAATCAATATTTGTTCTTTTAATTTCATCAACCAAGTAAAATACCAAGTTTTTTAAGACAAAAGTGATGACATAGTTATGAGCATATAGGTTTAATTAGAATCGTCTATTATAAAGACATTTATAGTATTATATTGGTTCTTTTTTAGTTTATGTTTAGTAGGATATTTATATAGATTTGCCATTTTTATAACCTCTTATTTAACTTTAATTTTTATTTTATTTTTGATATCCAATAGCTTGATACTTAATCATTTTTAGTTAATCTAGATAGTTGATAGTGATGTTCTTTGTAGTTATTTTTAGGGTTTTGGTTTAGTTTAGTTTAGGTTTTATGGTTTAGGTTTTATTTTGTATTTTTTTTTTATTTTTTGGTTTATTTTTAGTGTATTTTTATGTTTAGGTTTTATTTAGTTTTATTTTATTTTATTTTAGATTTATTTTAGGTATATTTTTTATTTTATTTTACATTTAGTTTTATTTTGTTTAGGTTTTATTTTATTTATTTATCTTTAGTTTAGTTTATTTATTTATTTTATTTTAGTTTATTTTATTTTATTTTAGGTTTAGATTTAAGTTTTTTATTTTTTTTTTATTTTCTTATTTTTTTTAGGTTTAGGTTTTTTATATATTTTTTTTATTTTATTTAGTTTAAGTATTTAGGTTTTAGTTTAGGTTTTTTTTAGGTTTAGGGTTTTATTTAAGTATTTAGGTTTATATAGAATTTAGGGTTTATTTTTAGGTTTTATTTAGGATTAGGGTTTAGGTTATTTTTTTAGGTTTTAGGGTTTAGGTTTATTTATTTTAGTTTTAGAGTTTAGGGTTTTAAGATTTAGGTTTATGTTTATGGTTTAGGTTTAGGGTTTAGGTTTATTTTAGGGTTTAGGGTTTAGAGTATTAGTTTAGGGTTTAGGTTATTTTAGTTTAGGTTTATGGTTTTTAGGGTTTAGGGTTTAGAGTTTTGTTTAGGGTTTTAGTGTTTGGATTTAGGGTTTAGGGTTTAAGGTTAGTGTTTTTTTGTTTATTTATTTTATTTATTTATTTTTTTTTAAATTAAGTTTAGGTTTAGGTTTATTTAGTTTATTTTTATTTACTTTAGTTTATTTTAGTTTATTTTAATTTAGGTTTATTTTTTATTTTATTTAGTTCAGTTTATTTATTTTAGGTTTATTTATTTTATATTAGGTTTTTTATTTTAGTTTATTTTTTAGGTTTAGGTTTTGGTTTATATTTATTTTAGAGTTTGGTTTTTTTTGTAGGTTTAAGTTTTATTTTTTATTTTTAGGTTTAGGTTTAGGTTTTATTATCTTTTTTTAGGTTTAGGTTTTAGTTTTTATTTTTTAGTTTAGGTTTAGGTTTATTTTTAATTTAATTTATTTTATTTAGTTTAGGTTTAGGTTTTATTTATTTTAATTAAGTTTATTTTTGTTTAGGGTTAGATTTATTTTATTTTTATTTTACATTTACGTTATTTTTTGTTTAGGGTTTATGTTTTATTTATTTTATTTATTTTTAGGTTTATTATTTAGGTTTAGGTTTTTATTTTATTTTAGGTTTATCTTAATTTTATTTTAGATTTAGTTTTTTATTTTAGGTTTTATTTTTTAGTTTAGTTTAGGTTTTATTTAATTTATTTTAGTTTATTTTTTATTTTTTATTATATTTTTTTATGTTTTGGTTTAGGTTTAGGTTTTAGTTTAAGTTTTTATTTTATTTTATTTTTTTATTTTATTCTATTTTTGGTTTTTTATTTACTTTATTTTTAGGCTTTACTTAGTTTACCTTTAAGTTTTTAGGTTTATATGGTTTATGGTTTAGGGTTTAGAGTTTAGGGTTAGTTTAGGGTTTAGGGTTAGAGGTTTATTATTTAGGGTTTAGGGCTTAGGGTTTAGGTTTAGGTTTTAAGGATTTGGGTTTAGGGTTTAGGGTTTTAGGGTTTAGGGTTTAGGTTTTAGGGTTTAAGGTTTTTATGTTCTAGGGTTTAGGGTATTGGTTTTAGGTTTAGGGTTTAGGGTATTTAGTTTTTTTTTAAGAAAGAACAAATTCATATTCAATATTTCTTTTTTTCAATTTCATGAACCAAGTAAACACCAAGTTTTCTAAGACACTGACATAGATAATAAATGAGTTATAGAGCAAATCAAAATTTAGATAACCAAAACCATCTTATAAAGACATAGTTCCATAAGCGGGGATTCGTTCTTGGTTTTCTAGTATGAGAACCACCCGGCCTCTCAGTGAGATCCACCATCATATCGATCTCTTCCACCATGGGTTAACCTCCATCGGTCCTCTGCTTACATTTGTTCCAACTACCACCTCCATATAGATCATCACATCTAGATCCACCACCATATTATTTATTTGCCTCCATAGATCTAGGGCTTTTGTATGATGTTTATCAAGCTTCTACCCATTCTTAGGGTTTAGGTTTAGGTTTAGGTTTATTAAGTTTTAGGGTTTAGGTTTTATTTTATTTTATTTTTAGGTTTATTTTTTATTTTTTTGGTTTTGGTTTTATTTAGTTTTTTTTATAGTTTTTTTTATTTTATTTTATGTTTGGTTTATTTTAGGTTTATTTTATTTTTTATTTTACATTTGTTTTATTTTATTTAGGTTTATTCTTTAGTTTTCTTTTAATTTTTTAGTTTAATTTATGTTATTATTTATTTTATTTTTCTTTATTTTTATTAGTTTATTTTATTTTATTTTTAGGTTTAAGTTTAAGTTTTATTTTACGTCATTATTTTATTTTATATTTTTATTTTATTTAGGTTCATGTTTTTTTATTTATTTTTTAGGTTTTATTTAGTTTAAGTTAGGTTTTAGGTTTTTTAGGGTTTTAGGGTTTAGGTTTAGGGTTTAGGGTTTAGTTTTAGGGTTTAGTTATAGGGTTTAGGGTTTAGGTTTAGGTTTAGGGTTTAGGGTTTTTTTTAGGCTTTAGGGTTTAGGGTTTTATGATTTAAGATTAATGGTTTAGGTTTAGTGTAGGTTATTTAGATTTAGGGTTTAAGATGTAAGGTTTAGGGTTTAGGGTTTAGGGTTAGGGTTAGGGGTTTGGGTTTAGGGTTTAAGGTTTAGAGTTTCAGGTTTTGGGTTTTGGGTTTTGTGTTTAGGTTTTAGGTTTTAGGGTTTATGGTTTAAGGTTTATGATTTAAGGTTTAGTGTTTAGGGTTTAGGATTTTAATGGTTTAGGGTTTAGGTTTATTAGTTTAGGTTTATTTAGTTTTATTTTAAGAACAAATTATTTTCTTCTTTTGATTTAATCAACCAAGTAACACATGTTTTCTAAAACACAAGCGGCAACATGGATAAAATGAGCATATAGAGCAAATAAAAACCCAGATTAGAACCATCTCTATTATAAAAACACAGTTCCATAAGCAGTAGATTAGATCTATTTTAGTTTCTCTAGTTCCCATCATACCTCTCGGTAGATCCACCATCATTTTAGATCTCTTTCCACCAGATTTGTAACCTTCATCACTCCTCCGCTTCCACCACCACTACTTTCCACCTCCATATCCAGTAGCACCTCGGATCTACTTCCACCATTTTGACAAGTTTTTGCCTTCACCTCCACCACTAGATCTAAATAGTTGATAGTGATGTTATCAAGGTTACGCCCATTCTTAGGATTTAGGTATGTTTTTTTATGGTTTATGGTTTAGGTTTATTTTTTATTTATTTTTTTAGGTTTATTTTTAGGTATAGGTTTTTTTATTTAGTATTTATTTTATTTTATTTTAGGTTTATTTTAATTTTATTTTATATTTACTTTCTGTTTTATTTAAGTTTTTTATTCAAAGGTTTAATTTATTTTTTAGTTTTATTTAGCTTTTTATTTATTTATTCTAGTTTATTTTTATTTGTTTATTTTATTTTATTTTTAGGTTTAGGTTTAGGTTTTTCTTTAGGAATTTATTTTATTTTATTTATTTATTATATTTAGGTTTGAGATTTTTTATTTATTTTATTTTTAGGTTTTATTTAGCTTAAGTTTAGGTTTTTAGGTTTTTAGAGTTTAGGGTTTAGGGTTTAGAGTTTAAGGTTTAAGCTTTTAGGGTTCTGGGTTTTAGGTTTAGGGTTTAGGGTTAGCATTTAGGGTTTAGGGTTAGCTTAGGTTGTAGGGCTAGTTTATGGTTTAGGAAAGTTTAGTTTATTTATTTAGTTTAGGGTTTTAGGGTTTTTAGGATTTAGGTTTTTTAGTTTAGGGTTTTTAGGTTTATTTTTATTTATTTTTTTAGGTTTTATTTTTATGTTTGCTTTTAGGTTTAGGTTTATTTAATTTTTTTATTTATTTTATTTTAGAATTATTTTTTTTATTTAACATTTAGTTTTATTTATTTGGTTTTTTTTGTTTTAAGTTTATTTTATATTTTAGTTTAGTTTAGGTTTTTATTTATTTTATTTTAGTTTATTTTTATTAGTTTATTTTTTTTATTTTTAGGTTTAAGTTTAAGTTTTAGTTTATGTTTTTATTTAATTTTATTATTTTATTTTATTTTTATGTTTTATTTAGTTCAACTTTAGTTTTTTTTTAGGTTTTAGGTTTAGGATTTAGGGTTTAGGGTTTAGGGTTTTAGGGTTAAGATTTTTGCAATTCTTATTCTTTAGTTCTCATTAGAACTGTTCTAGTAGATCCACCATTATATCCCGATCTCTCCTTAGTTAGGTAACCTATTTTTTTATAACAGTAATTTAGCTAGATATTTTTGCGTTTTGCCTCCTAGGTTTATCTAGAGTTTTTGATGATGTTAGATGGTTTTAGGTTATGGTTTAGGTTTAGGTTTATTAGGTTTTAGGGTTTAAGTTTTATTTTTTATTTATTTTTAGGTTTTATTTTCAGGATTATTTTTTAGGTTTAGGTTTATATTTTATTTTTATTTTATTTTCTTTTAAGTTTATTTTATAATTATTATTTTACATTTAGTTTTTAATTTATTTAGGCTTCTTTTCTTAGGTTTATTTTATTTTTTAGTTCAGTTTAGGTTTTTATTTATTTTATTTTAGTTTATTTTTATTAGTATATATTATTTTAATTTTAGGTTTTTATTTAGGGTTTAGTTTAGGTTTTATTTTTATTTTTTATATTTTATTTTATATTTATTTAGTTCAAGTTTAGGTTTTAGGTTTTAAATTTTAGGTTTAGGGTTTTAGGGTTTAGGGTTTTAGGGTTTAGGATTTTAGGGGTATTTAGGTTGGTTTAGAGTTTAGGTTAGGGTTTAGTTTTTTAGGATTTATAGTTTTAGATTTATGGTTTTAGGGTTTAGGGTTTAGGATTTATTTTGCTTAGTTAGAGATTGGTTTAGGGTTTATTATTTAAGGTTTAGGTTAGGTTTTAGGGTTTAGGATTTATTTTAGGGTTTAGGTTATTTTATTTTATTTAAGTTTATTTAGGTTTAACATTAGGTTAGGTTAGGTTTAGGGTTTATTTAGATTTTAGGGTTTAATTTGGTTTATAGTTTAGTTTAGGGTTTTAGGTTTAGTGTTTAGGTTAAGGTTTAGGATTTTTTTTAGGTTAGTTTAGTTTAGGTTAGCTTATTTAGGTTAGTTTAGGTTTAGGGTTTAAGGTTTAGGGTTTAGTTTAGAGTTTATTTTATTAGTTTAGGGTTTAGTTTAGGGTTTTAGGGTTTAGGTTTAGGGTTTAGGGTTTAGTTTTTTTCTTTGACAAAGTTATAATTTATTACCATAAAGGAAAAGATACAATGTCCTTAAAGGGTAAAACTCATAATTAGATTTAGAGCTACAAAAAACTTTAAGAGTTAATATCTAAGTATTAGTAGAAGAAAAGAAAACAAATGGGCAAAACAAAACTATAAAACATGAGAGCAAATGTCAGTAAAACAAAACAAAACATGAAAATAGAAAAAGGTTGAGTCATTTCATGATTCTTTTAAGAAAGCAAAATAAGCAAGCTCCAAGGTAGTAGGGATGACTAGAAATGGCCAAGCCTTTAGTTCCAACCTATCAAAGAATTATGCAAAAAACACTACAGGAAAAGTCATAGCTAAAATGATAAGGATAAAGAGAAAAGGAGAGTTGAGAATGAAAGGGCTCACAATTAAGATTATCTCAAGGGAAATAATACATATGAGCATCAACTTCATAAGAAGGGTTACAATCATATCTAAAGCTAGCAACCAAAGGAGGAGGTGAGTAACATCAAACCCATCATGGGCATACATGATACAGCCATCAAGGCAAGCTCCATAGTGATCTAGTCCTGTAAAAAATAAATAGAGAAAATAACCGGTAACATTAAGTAGCCAACCCAAACTAAAACCCACAATAGGCCAATCACATAAAGCTAGCAACCAAAGTTATTGTAGCATCATTGGGTAATGAAACCAAGAAATAACACCACGAAAAGCACCATCAGCATACATGAACAAGCCAACAACCAACAACACACGAAGGAAATAAAGGCGCAACCAACCACCAAACTAAAATTAGAAGGAACATCTATAAGGCTACCACCAGAATAGCCCATCATTAGTAACCAATAAAGGAAAGATCCTCATTAGCCAAGGAAAAGGAAAAAATAATAATAACAAAACACCACAAAATAGAGAAACCAACCAATCTGATAACCAACATAGCCAATAACCATAGCGTGAAACCCAAGTCAATGTAAAGGAAATGGTAGGCATCAAGCCAAAATAACCTAAGAAATCGAAAAAAATAACCAAAAGCTCACAACCAACCAACCTAGAACAATAAACCCAAAGTCAAAAAAGAGAGAGGAAGAAAAAGAGTGGAGAACAAACAAAACTAAAAGAAACAAAATAGAAGAAGTGAAACTGACCACCAAGGCCTAGTCAACAAGGCAGAGAAAGTAATAGCCAAACAAAAGCCTCCACCATTCCAAAATGAAGCTAGAGCTAAACCACCAATAGTTCCCCAGATATGTCACCAATAGAAATGGAAAAGATAGCCAAAATAATTAACTAGCTAGTTAACCTAAATAGCCATCACTGCCAATCAACCCAGCCAGCAAACAAACAACCCATTCAACCACCACAGTAGGAGATCCAAAATAAGTAAGTGAGCAACCAATCCCAAAATGAGGCAAAACCCATACAGGAGGAAAAATTAATAGCAGACAAAGCCACAACCCAATAGGAGGTTATCAAAAATAGCCAAGGAAAAAATGTGGTAAAAACCCAGGCGATAGTAGCCAGTGAAAAAACCAAATCAATCAATGATAATAACCACCAGGAGTAAACAGCCAACCCAAAAGTAAAAGGTCAAAAGTAACAACCAACTTCAGCCAAAGAGTGAAAATAAGCAAATAACCACAACCCAAAGAGGGTTTAACAAAGGGCAAACAAAAGTAAAGGCTCATCAAAAACCAACACAAAAGAAACCAAGCCAAGAAATTATAATATGAATAAGGCTATCCAGTATTATCCAGATTAACCAATCCTCTTAGTAATTTAGGCAATGTTTGGCTATCAAATAAAGTAAATTCAGTTAAGTTGGCACCTAAATTAGCCAAGAAATCAGCACAAGCATTACCTTCATAAAGGATGTGGGAAATTTTAAAACAAACTTGAGAAAGAAGATTTTTTTGTATGATTAAGAAGATAAAATAATTCAGGATTCCCATTTCTATTGGAATTAAGCATGTATAGAAGCAAGAGAGCATCAACTTCAATCTAAATGTTGAAAACCTCTATTCAAACAAGTTTCAATAGCTTTAATTCCATAAGCTTAGCAAAATAGCGAGCAGGGTTTGAGAGGATAGGAAAAAGCACAAATGATAGTACCTTTAGAATCCCTAAGGATACCACCACAGCCATATTTATTGGAAGCTGAAACCATCGGTATTCATTTTAATCAAGTTGTCTTTAGGTTTGATCTAATGGATAATCCTAGCACCTTTATATGGGTCCAAGTGAGAATGATAATTTTTTAGCCACAAATTTATAGCCTCTAAAATGAATGTTACAAATAAGATTAGCATTAAATAGAATGAATTTTTTTTCTTTAGTTCTAGCGGAATCCTTTTATGGTTCATAGGAGTGCCATGATATTTAGCATCATTTATATCCATCGGATGAACCAGAAGGGTAATTGATTAAAACTTTTATATGACCTTTCATAGTTTTTTTGAAACAAACTTCAAGAAGTTGATATAAAGAAAGAGAACATGAAGATAGTTGGTATTAAATAAATCATCATACCAAAGCCATAATTTAGAATCAATAGCACCATTGACAAAACATGATTTATATTTTCAATATGAAAGCAATAATAGCATTTTGATGGTAAATAAAACCTAGTCGAAAGAGTCCACAGAATAAAGTTATTCAAAATCCTCCAAGCAAAAAAAATAGGAAATGGAATGATATTGTTCCAAACTTTAATAAAATATGAACCTCTTTAAGAAAAAATCACCATTATAATAAATTAAAAGAATTTGATTAAGTTTGTTAGAAGAAATGGGGATATTTCTAAAATTTTCGAAAATATAAATATGGATATAATTCTCAAGTTTACTTTCATTCCAATTATTATTAAGCCAAAAAGAGTTAACATTGATGAAGTATGGGTAGATAAAAGGGTGTCAATGGAGGTATTGCGGTCAATTGTCTTGCCAAAAAGAAGAAGAATACAATATATTAAATATTAACAACCCATTTAATGGAGCAAAGCCTTTTGGAGAGTCACCAACTTTATAAACAGATAAGAGGGTGTTGACCTTGGCAATATTTTCCATCATAAAATTAGCCCTTCTTTCTAAAATTCCGAGCTTATGAGAGAGAAAGATGATAGAACTTCACAAAGGTTTATGCCAAATGCGAGCATTAGAGTAGTGGGATAATAGTTTGAATCAAATAAAAGGCATTGAATTGAGAGTGCTTTTAAGAATGGTGAGCCTACCACCAGGAAAGTAAATAGAATTCCCAAATGGAAATTTTATTTAAATTTTTTTAATTAACTCATCAAAGAGATGGGATCATTTTGGGCTTTAGAGGAGCACCCAAGTACTTTAGAGGTAAGTGTTGATGCTTAAAATTAGTGATATGCTAGGATTTGATTGATTTATTATTGGAGATAGAGGAAGTGATAAAATAGCTTTTGTTATCATTGATAGAAAAGCCACTTTCTCTACCAAATTTATTTAGAAAATACTTGAGATGCTTGATATAATGAATAGAAGCATTGCAAAAAAATGAAATCATCTAGCTTAAATGGGAAATAGGAAGACCACCAAGAGTTCGTAGTACATACTAGGATTGTTAAAGAATAAATCATTGATGCTCTAGATAAGTACTCAACAATAATAAAGCAAGAGATAATGCATCCCCTTGTATTAAGCCATGTGGAGAGGGAAAGAAACCCAAGGCTTCCCCATTAAGCAAAATTGAAAACCAAGAATTATTAATACAATTTTAATAAGAAAAGTAAATTTATCAAAAAACCCAAATAAATTTAGAATACGAAAAAGAAAGTCTTAAGAAATGTTATCAAAGGCTTTGGTAATATCTAATTTGAAAAGAATGTTGCCACCTCTAATCTTAGCATTAAGATCATGAATTAACTCTTGGGCTAGTAAAATATTATCAAAAAAAGTATCTACCTCTAACAATACCAATTTGGTTGAGAGATAATTTTATTAAGTAAAGGACTAAGCCTGTTGGTTAGAACTTTGGAAATAAACTTATTGAAGAAGGTGCAAAGACTAATAGATCTAAAATCACTCCAATAGTTTAGATTATCTTTCTTAGGTATGAGAATGATAGAAGTACCAAAAAAATATCTAGGAAAGGATTACCATTAAAAAAATCAACCACTGCCTCAATCAAAACATTTTTAAGGATAAACCAACATTTTGAAAAAATTAATTGAGATCCTCGATAGAATCTATATTCATGCCATTAAGGACTTTAAAATTTTTTTCTTCATTAGGCATGATGGTAAGCAAATCATTATCATCATTAGTAATACAAGAAATCAAATGCAATTTAGAAATAGCTTCATAAGAACAACTCTTATTAAGCATATTTCTAAAGTAATTAATAATCGATTCTTTAATATCATTATTCTCCATAATCCAAACACCATTGTCATCTTTAAATTTTTTAAATATTATTTAAAGATCTATTTTTATTAACTAAAGTATGGAAATACATAGTATTCCTATCACCATTTGCACTATACTTACTAACAACTTTTTGGCACAAGTAAGTCTCTTCCATATTTTGGAAGTTAATAAGTTTATCTTTCACCTCAGTCAAGTCTCTAATCTTAGAAGGATCAAACATAATAGAGACTTCATGATCACAAACCAATTTTTCCAAATCTTAAAATATTAGCAAAACATTTTTTAAAATATTGTTTGTTCCACCAACCAAAATTTTGTATAAGTCTTTTAAGTTTAAACCAAAGTCTATTCATCCCCATAATCGAATTATCAAGATGTAAAGGGGCTTTCCAATTATTAGCCACAACATCAAAAAAATTAATATACTGAATCCACATGTTTTGAAATCTAAAAGGAGAGGATTTATGTAATTTATTAGAAGTATCTTTAATAGAAACTAGAAGAAGAGCATGATCAGACAAGGTTATGCTTAAATCATCAACAAAAGTAATAGGCCATTGAGTAATCCAATGAGTATTAAAATGAAATCGGTCAAACCTTTGCCAAAGTCTTGAGTTTTTCCAAGTATAATTAGAACCTTTAAAGTGAATTTCAATCAAATTACAATCAAATTACAATCAAGGATCATATTGGAAAAATCTTCCATGGAATGAATATTTGGAGAACAACCACCACTTCGATTAGAAGAGAATAAAATAGTGTTGAAATCACCACCCATAAACAAAAGTTTGTTGACCTAGGTAGCAAAATTCCTCAAATTATCCCAAAGAATATTTCTACCAGATCTATAACAAAATGCATAAACAAAAGAGACCAAAATACAATAGTCACCATAAGAGATTTGAGCATTAACAACTTGTTGAAAATCATCAATAATAGAAACCTCAACGAAATTATCCAAAAACACTAAATCTTATTACTAACATTAGAGAAAAATTTATTGATGTCGATCATTCTAGCAACATGGTTAATTTTATTAGCATGAATAAGAGGCTCCAGAACAATAAGTAAATAAATATTATGAATGTGACAAAGATTTCTAATATGATTATGAATAGAGGGGGTACAAATCCCTCTAACATTCTAAACAAGAAAATTAAACATTAGTAAAATAAAAAGTGGTTAAGCAAAGGTTAATTAAGAGACGAGTGAGAGGCCACAACAGATCTACTATTTTTGGACAATTCGGGAGAGTAATTTTCAACACTTCTTTTTTTCTTTTTAGCATGATAAGTTTGAAAACCATTTTCTTTTCCCCTAGAGTTATCATTCTAGTAAGATTTAGTAATATTGCTCATAAATTTAGGAGATTTCTCCAAGTGTTTGGATGGGAGCTCACCCCCTTCCAAATCCATATTAAGTTGAATATTAGGATTAACATGAATATCAAGATAAGAAATGAGAGACGGTGATGATTTAAGACCATTTAAAGCACAAGTAGTTAAATCGGATCAAAATGTTTTGCATGCTCGACATCATTTAAATCCTCATTAAATGCTTCATTTTCATCGATCAAAGTGGCATAGATCAGGAATAGAATCAGAGGAAATAGAATCATCTTCTAATAACTTTAAAAAATTATTATTCTTCACATTAGAAATATTCAAATTCAAAGAAGAAAAAAGAGAATCATCCTTCCCATTTTGAAAATCAACTGAATCTCTATCAATAGTTGGAACCAAAACTTGTTCAATAGGATTAACCTTGATATCCATGGAATCAACATCAATAATAGCCTTCATACCATTCTTAGTATCCGAGGCTAAATTCTGAACATAAGCAGGGATCAGCTTATGGGTAAGAACAACATTCTTTTTAGGAGGATTTTATTTTTTTAAGTGGGGATGGAGAATATAACATTCTGAATTGTCATGACCAAGAATTTTATAGTGAGAACAAAAAGTCAAAAGGTTCTCCAAATCAACCTTTTCTGAATACCCATATTTTTCAAAGCCAATCAAAACTTCCTTAGGGTATTTTTTAGTTATGCCTAATTCCATGAGGATTCGACCCACAAAAGGGTGAGATAGCTCAGTGGTCACGTTGTTACAGTTGCTGACCAAATAAAGCCATAAGTAAAAGCACATGATGGGTAACAAAATGAATGCAAATTTTAGGAAGAGATAACCCCACAGAAATAATAGGAGATTCTTCCTTAATGCAAATAGGGGTGACCACTTCAACAAATGTATTTGACAATTAAAGATGAAATAAGAAGAATGCAAAAAACACGTGAATAATCTAGATCACTAGAAAGTTGAATCAAGATATGTCGTAGGTCAATAAGACCAATCGAGAGAGCACTTATAAGCTTGAGATTATGGAAAAAAGAGCAAATCTTATCCAAATTCGGATGATGCTAAGCAAATTTACCGATAAAAAAAAATTCAAATTATTTTGCCAACTTTTCAACATCCACATCAGAGCACATTACCACTATAGAACCTCAAAAAGATGTTAAAATGAGATTAACCAAATTAGAGGAGAAGGCTTACTAGAGAACTTCCTTAAAGATTTAGTAGAAGAAGCAACATTAGGGCGCTAAGCCCCAAAGTGTCGGATATGGTAGAAGCATCCATAATTTGAGGAGCCCAAGGAATAGAACTTAGCCATGATCAATCATGAAGCATCACGCAAATGTCAAGATGCCATTCAAGCCTTTGAAGTCGGTTGAAACCAAGGCCAAACCCACATAAATCCCTAGTCGAGCAAGCACCACCAAGAGGGATTCAAAAATTGCTAGAGAATGAGAGAACGCTCGGGGGGAGGGGGTATAGGGGTTTGGTTTTAGGGTTTAGGGGAAGTTTAGGGTTTAGGGTTTTTTAAGGTTTAGGGTTTAGGGTTTAGGGTTTAGGGTTTAGCGTTGTAAGTTTAGGTTTTAGAGTTTCAATTTTAGTGTTAGTTTTAGGTTTAGGATTTCAGGTTAAGGTTTTTTTTTTTAAAATTAAATAAACTCGCATGTTTATGTTTATTTAGTTAATTTTATTTATTTTAGATTTATTTATTTTACTTTAGGTTTTTTATTTCAGTTTATGTTTTGCATTTATGTTTTGGTTTAGGTTTATTTTTTAGTTTAATTTATTTTATTTTTTTACTTTTAGGTTTAGGTTTTATTTTTATTTTAGGTTTAGGTTTAGCTTTTTATTTTATTTTTTTTGGGTTTAAGTATTATGTTTTTATTTTATTTTTATTTTTTGTTTTATTATTTTAGTTTAAGTTTAGGTTTATTTTTATTTTATTTTATTTTATTTATTTTTGGTTTAGGTTTAGGTTTCGATTTACTTTATTTTAGTTTAGGCTTAGGTTTACATTTTTTTTAGTTTAGGGTTTAGGTTTTAGTTTGTACTTATATTTTAGTTTAATTTTTTGGTTTATTATTTAGGTTAGGTTTTTATTTAATTTTATTATATTTTATTTTAGGTTTATTTTATTTTTATTTTAGGTTTAGTTTTTATTTTATTTAGGTTTTTTATTTTTTAGTTTAGTTTAGGTTTTTATTTATTTTATCTTAATTTAGTTTTTGTTTTTTATTTTATTTTCTTTTTAGGTTTAGGTTTAGATGTTAGTTTAGGTTTAGGTTTTAACTTATGTTTTTATTTTATTTTATGATTTTATTATATTTTAGTTTAGGATTTTTTATTAATTTTATTTTTAGGCTTTATTTAGTTTAGGTTTAGGTTTTTAGATTTTTAAGGTTTAGGGTTTAAGGTTTAGGGTTAGTTTAGGGTTTAGGTTTTAATATTTTTTGGGTTTAGGATTTAGGGTTTATAGTTTAGGTTTTAGGTTTAGGGTTCAGGTTTTAGTTTAGGGTTTTGGGTTTTTAGTTTTTTTTTTTACAAAGAACAAATTTAGATTCAACATTTCTTATTTTTGATTTGATTAGCCATGTAACACACCAAGTTTTCTAAGACACAAGTCACGACTTAGATAAAAAATTAGCATGCATAGTGCAAATCAAAAACCATAGATTACTAGAATCATCTCTACTATAAAGATACAATTCCATAAGCGGTAGATCGAATCAACCATCATATCATTTATGCTAAGGACATGTTTTGGCCCTCGCTAAAGCTCCCTAGATTTACGATTTGAGGTTGTTATTTCCCCTCAGGCTATAAGCATAAATCCTCACCTCTTAAGTATTTCCACAACCTTGTGTTGTGAAATTATAAGTCCTAGCTTTCTAATAAAATTCTAATTCAAACATATAATTCTCCTCAACTTCAAACATATAAAGTAAAACTTTAGGATAGGCTAGAATGCTTACTAGGTTTTCTAGTATCATGAATTTTCCTTATTCATCTCCCTTTGGCTTTGATAACAAGTCTCTCCTTTTTGATCTATCCCGATTCATTTTTCAAACATAGCCAATTTATTGATCATCCTATCTTCAAAATCTTTTGAGACAATAATTGCCTACTTTAATCTAGAGTATTCCACAGAAACTCACCTTTCTTAAGATGTAATTAACAATAGGGGCCTGCCCCCATATGGAACTTTACAACCCAACTATGACCACCACCTCCAGATCACCCAACACCACTACGATAACTGCCACTTTCGCCTTCACCCCCACCTCCAGATTTAGACTAAGCTTAGTTGATGGTGATGTTCATGCCGTCAAGGTTCTGCCCATTCTTAGGGTTTGGGTTTATTAGGTTTTATGATTTAAGTTTATTTTTAAATTTATTTAGTTACTTTAGGCTTAGGTTTAGGGTTTGGGGTTTATGGTTTAGGGTTTAGGTTTAGGGTTTAAGGTTTAGGGTTTAGGGTTTTAGGGTTTCTGCTTTTAGGGTTTAGGGTTTAGGGTTAGAGTTTATGGTTTAGGGTTTAGGGTTTTTTTAGGGTGTAGGATTTAGGGTTTAGGGTTTAGGGTTATTGGGTTTAGGGATTAGGGTTTAGAATGAAGGGTTTAAGGTTTTTTTAAAAAAATTAAGTAAACTAGTAGGTTTAGGTTTATTTAGAATATTTAGTTTATTTTTTATTTAATTTAGTTTTCTTTATTTTTTTATTTTTATTTAGGTTTATCTTTTTTATTTATTTTAGTTTATTTATTTGAAGTTTATTTATTTAAGTTTAGGTTTTTTTATTTTAGTTTATTTTTTAGGTTTATATTTAGGTTTTTATTTTTTAGTTTTTTATTTTATTTTATTTTTTAGGTTGGGTTTTATTTTTATTTTTTTATTTTAGGTTTATGTTTTTATTGTATATTTTTAAGTTTAGGTTTTAGGTTTTTATTTTAGGTTTATTTTTAGGTTTTATTATTTAGTTTAGGCTTAGGTTTATTTTTAGTTTATTTTATTTTATTTAGTTTAGGATTAGGTCTAGGTTTAGTTTATTTTAGGTTTAGGTTTATTTAGTTTCATTTAGGTTTAGGTTTATTTTATATTGTTTATTTTATTTTTATTTTAGGTTTAGCTTTTTTTAGTTTAGGGTTTTAGTTTTATTTCTTTTTTATTTTTAGGTTTACTTTTTATATTTAGGTTTATATTTAGTTTTTTATTTTATATTATTTTATGTTTATTTTATTTTTATTTTTGTTTAGTTTTTATTTTATTTAGGTTTTTTACTCTTACATTTATTCCATTCTTTTAGTTTAGTTTAGGTTTTTATTTATTTTATTTTAGTTTATTTTATTTTTTTTTTCTTTATATTTAGGTTTAGGTTTTAGTTTAGTTTTTTATTTTATTTTATTTTTTTTTTATCTAGGTTTTAGTATTTTTTTTTATTTGTAGGTTTTATTTAGTTTATGTTTAATTTTTTACTTTTTAGGGTTTAGGGTTTATGGTTTAAGGTTTAGGGTTTAGGTTTTTTTTTAAAAAAAAGATTAAGTAAACCAGTAGGTTTAGAGTTTAGGGTTTAGGATTTAGAGTTTAGGGCTTAGGGCTTAGGCTTAGGTTTTAGGGTTTTTATATTTTTTATAATTAAGTAAACAGTAGGTTTAGGTTTATTTAGTTTATTTTTTTTTTATTTAGGTGTTTTATTATTTTAATTCAGTTTACTTTGTTTATTAAAGGTTTATTTATTTTAGTTTTGGTTTTTTTATTTTAGTTCATTTTTTTGTTTAGGTTTAGATTTATGTTTACTTTTTAGTTTAATTTTATTTATATTTTATTTTTTTAGGTCTTTGGTTTTAATTATTATAATTAGGTTTAGGTTTAAGTTTTAATTTATTTTTTTATGTTTAGGTTTTAGGTTTTTATTTTAGGTATATTTTTTAGTTTTATTTTTTAGCTAAGTTTTAGGTTTATTTTTTGTTTATTTTATTTAATTTAGGTTAGGGTATAAGTTTAGTTTATTTTAAGTTTTATTTATTTTAGTTTAGTTTATTTAAATTTAGGTTTAGGTTAATTTTATCTTGTTTATTTTAGGTTTAGGTTTTATTTATTTTAGTTTAGTTATTTTAGTTTATGTTTAGGGTTATTTTATCTTCTTTATTTTAGGTTTAGGTTTTTTTTTAGTTTAGGGTTTAGGTTTTATTTTTGTTTATTTTTACGTTTATTTTTTAGGTTTAGGTTTTTATTTAGTTATTATTTTATTTTATTTTAGGTTTATTTTATTTTTATTTTATGTTTAGTTTTTATTATATTTAGGTTTTTTATTTTTAGGTTTATTTTATTTTTTAGTTTAGTTTAGGATTTTATTTATTTATTTTAGTTTAATTTTTATTTTTTATTTTATTTTATTCTTAGGTTTCAATTTAGGTTTAGGTTTAGGTTTATGTTTTCATTTAGGTTTTTTTTTTATTTTATTTTTTAATTTAATTTAGGTTTAAGTATATTTATTTATTTTATTTTTAGGTTTTATTTAGTTTAGGTTTAGGTTTTTAGGTTTTTATGGTTTAAGGTTTAGGGTTTAGGGTTTAAGGTTTTTTTTAGGGTTTAGGGTTTAGACTTATGTTTTTTTTATTATTTTTTTATTTTTTTCAATTAAGTAAACTAGTAAGTTTAGGTTTATTTAATTTATTTAGATTATTTTATTATTTATTCTTTGTTGGTTTATTTTTATTTTTATAGTTTAGTTTGTTTATTTTAGGTTTGTTTATTTTAGTTTAGGTTTTTTATTTTAATTTATTTTTTATGTTTAGGCTAAGGTTTAGTTTTATTTTTTAATTTAGTTTTATTTTTATTTTATGTTCTAAGTATATGTTTAATTTTTTATTTTTAGGTTTAGGTTTAGGTTTTTATTTTATTTTTAGACTTAGGTTTTAGGTTTTTATTTTATGTTTATTTTTAAGTTTTAATTTTTGTTTAGGTTTAGGTTTATTTTTAGTTTATTTTATTTTATTTAGTTTAGGTTTGGGTTTAGGTTAAGGTTTTATTAATTTTAGTTTAGGTTTAGGTTTAAGTTTTTTTTTTAGGTTAAGGTTTCAATTTTATTTTTTATTTACTTTTAGGTTTAATTTTTTGGTTTATTTTCTAAGTTTAGGCTTTTATTTAGTTTTTCTTTTATTTTATTTTATTGTAGGTTTAGTTTTTATTTTATTTAATTTTTTTATTTTTTAGTTTTATTTTGGTTTTTATTTATTTTAATTTATTTTAGTTTTTATTTTTATTTTTTAGTTAGGTTTAGGTTTAGGTTTAGGTTTGGGTTTAGGTTTTATTTAGTTCAGGTTTAGGCTTTTAGCTTTTTAGGGTTTAAGGTTTAGGGTTGAGGTGTAGGGGCTTAGGATTTAGGGTTTAGGGTTTTAGGGTTTAGGGTTTGGGGTTTAGGGTTTAGGGTTTATGGTTTAGGGTTTAGGGTTTAGGGTTTTAGGGTTTAGGGTTTAGGTTTAGGGTTTAGGGCTTAATGTTTAGGGTGTTTAGGGTTTAGGGTTTAGGGTTTAGGGTTTAGGTTTTAGGTTTAGGGTTTAGGGTTTTTAATTATTTTTTTAAATAGGGAAGAAATTCAGATTTAATATTTTGGCTTTTTTATTTCATCAACCAAGTAACACACCAAGGTTTAGTTTTAGGGTTTAGGATTTAGGAGTAGGATTTTTATTTATTTTTATTTTCTAATTAAAAGTAGTTCTGGTTATATAGTTCATTTTTTATTTATTTTAGTTTATTTTATTTTTTATTTAGATTTAGCTTTATTTTTATTTTTATTTAGTTTAGTTTATTTATTCTAGGTTTACTTATTTTAATTTAGGTTTTCTATTTTATTTTATTTTTTAGATTTTGGTTTAGCTCTATTTTTTAGTTTAGTTTTATTTTTATTTTATTTTCTAGGTTTAGGATTTATTTTTTATTTTTAGGTTTAAGTTTAGGTTTTTATTTTATTTTTTTAGGTTTAGGTTTTATGTTTTTATTATAGGTTTATTTTTAGGTTTTATTTTATATTTTAGGTTTAGGTTTATTTTTAGTTTATTTTATTTTTATTTAATTTAGGTTTAAGTTTAAGTTTCATTTATTTTAGGTATTGGTTTAAGTTTTATTTATTTTAGTTTAGTTTATTTTAGTTTAGGTTTAGGATTATTTTATTTTTATTTTAGGTTTTGATTTTCTTTTTAGTTTAGGGTTTAGGTTTTATTTTTTATTTATTTTTAGGTTTAGGTTTTTATTTTATTTTAGGTTTAGTTTTATTTTATTTAGGTTTTATTTCTTAATTTAGTTTAGGTTTTTATTTATTTTATTTTAGTTTAGTTTTTATTTTTTTTTATTTTCATTTTAGGTTTAGGTTTATGTTTAGGTTTTAGTTTATAATTTTATTTTTTTTATTTTTTTAGTTTTAGTTTAGGGTTTATTTATTTATTTTATTTTTAGGTTTTATTTAATTTATGTTTAGCTTTTTATCTTTTGAAGGTTTAGGGTTTAGGCTTTGAGGTTTAGGGTTTAGGGTTTAGGGTTTAGGGTTTAGAGTTTGGGGTTTGGGGTTTTGGGTTTTGGGTTTTGGGTTTTCTTTTGGGTTTAGTGTTTAGTGTTTTTTAGTTTAGGGTTTAGGTTTTATTTTTATTTATTTTTAGGTTTTTTTAAGGTTTATAGTTTAGGTTTAGGTTTTTATTTAGTTTTTAGTTTATTTTATTATAGGTTTATTTTATTTTTATTTTCGGTTTAGTTTTTATTTAATTTATGTTTTTTTAGTTTAGTTTAGATTTTTACTTATTTCATTTTACTTTTGTTTTTTAGTTTTTATTTTATTTTTTGTTTTTTTAGGTTAAGGTTTAGGTTTTAGTTTATTTTTAATTTTATTTTATTTTTTATTATATTTTGGTTTAGATTTTTTTATTTATTTTAATTTTAGGTTTTATAGTTTTGGTTTGGTTTTTTAGCCTTTTAGGGTTTAGGGTTTAGGGTTAGTTTAGGGTTTAGGTTTTTTGGGTTTAGGGTTTAGATTTTAGGGTTTAGGGTTTAGGTTTAGGTTTTTATTTTAATTTATTTTTTAAGTTTAGGTTTAGGCTTATGTTTATTTTTTAGTTTAGTTTTATTTTTATTTTATACTTTTAGGTTCAGATTTTTTTTAGGTTCAGTTTTAGGTTTTTATTTTAATATTTTATGTTTAAGTTTTAGGTTTTTATTTTAGGTTTAGGTTTGGGTTTTATTTTTTAGTTTAGGTTTAAGTTTATCTTTAGCATATTTTATTTAATTTAGTTTAGGTTTAGGTTTAGGTTTAGTTTATTTTAGGCTTAAGTTTAGGTTTTATTTATTTTAGTTTAGTTTATTTTAGTTTAGGTTTAGGGTTATTTTATTTTTATATTTTATTTTTTTATGTTTAGGTTTTTTTAGTTTTTTATTTATTTTTTAGGATTTATTTTTAAGTTTATTTTTCAAGTTAGGTTTTTATTTTTTTTTATTTTAGGTTTATTTTAGGTTTATTTTATTTTTATTTTACGTTTAACTTTTTATTTGTTTTATTTTAATTTATTTTTATTAGTTTATTTTATTTTATTTTTAGGTTTAGGTTTAGGTTTTAGTGTAGGTTTTTCCTTTCTTTTATTATTATTTTTTATTTAGGTTTATGTTTTTTTTTGTTTATGTTATTTTTAGGTTTTATTTAGTTTAGGTTTTAGTTTTTAGGTTTTTAGGGTTTATGGATTAAGGTTTAGGGTTTAGTGTTTCATGTTTAGGGTTTAGGGCTAGCTTAAGGTTTAGGGTCAGTTTAGGGTTTAGGGTTTAAGGTTTATGGTTTATACTTAAGGATTTTGGGTTTTTAGTATTTAGGTTTTAGGGTTTAGGGTTTGCTTAGGGTTTATGGTTAGTTTTAGGGTTTAGGGTAGGGTTTCTTTTATTACTTATTTATTTTTTTTAATTTTTTATTTTTTTAAATTAAGTAAATTGGTAGGTTTAGGTTTATTTAGTTTATTTATTTTAGTTTTTTATTTTGATTTAGGTTTTAGTTTAGTTTAGGTTTTTATTTATTTTATTTTATTTTAGTTTTGATTTTTTATTTTATTTTATTTTTAGGTTTAGGTTTAAGTTTAGGTTTAGGTTTAGGTTTAGGTTTAGGTTTATGTTTTTGTTTATGTTTTTTTTAATTTATTTTATTACACTTTATTTAGGTTTAGGTTTTTTTTTTTTTTTTGATTTTTAGGTTTATTTAGTATAGGTTTAGGTTTTTAGGTTTTTTGGGTTTATAGTTTAGGTTTTAGGGTTTAGGGTTTAAGGTTAGGATTTAGGGTTTAGGGTTTAGGGTTTAGAGTTTAGGGTTTAGGTTTGCAGGCTTTAGGCTTTAGGGTTTAGGGTTTATGGTTTAGGGTTTAGGGTTCAGGATTTAGGGTTTAGAGTTTAGGTTTTAGGTTTAGGGTTCATGTTTTAGTTTAGGGTTTAGGGTTTTTGATTTTTTTTAATAGAGAATAAATTCAGATTCAACATTCTTCATTTTGATTTCATCAACCAAGTAACAAACTAGGTAGTAATCAAATGATCTCCTTGAGATAGCTAAAACTTTGTGTTCTGGATGTCGGATTTTACTCGTATTTACCATTCAATCTTATATAAATTAACACATGAATAAAGGAAAGAGAACTCAACATTCATACACTTAAGCTATAAGCACATGCATTTCTTATGTATTTATAACTAGCATCATAACACATATTATTATTCATTTATAAGTTTTTGAAAAATACATTTGGATTTAATAGTGATAATATTATATATTAAATTAAATCAACACATGCAAGCTTACATAAAAGAAATCCATTTTATTTTACTTGATTTCGAAAAGATGGATGCATGAATTCAAATTGACATACCAAATTTAGCATGATTAGAAAGAAGACAATCAAATATAAGCATGTGATTCATTCAACCAAACTAGATCTTAAGGACAATCAAATCAAATAAGATTGTTTAAAGCAAACCAAAGCATCTTTATTAATTAAGTTTTGGATTTGATTTGATTTAAATAGGATTAGAGAAATCCTCACTTGCTGTTTTAAACCCATTCCCACATTAGTGATTTGATTTTATTTAAGAAAATGTAATTAAGTTGATTTTATGGGTTAATTAAGTTGAGCCCTTAATTAGATGAATTAGTTACCCTTACCAATGTCCTCTTAAAGTAATTAACTAAATAATTATGAGCCAACATGATATGCATGGAAAATAAGCATGCAATGATCGTAGGAAATAAAAGGGACCTTATGCAATTAGCACATGATTAATAGTTAATTAGATTTAAGGGACCTAATTAATTACTCTTATGGTTTTCTCACACATGTGGACTAACCATAATTTCATTAAACTCTTTTAGGTTATTAAACACCTAAAGATCTACCCCATGAATTAATTAATTAAGGTCTGATGTGATTATGATTTCAATTTGATTAAGTGATTTAAGCCTAATCAAAGCCTCATCCTGGTGGAGCCACATGGCATGCTGACGCGATGTACTTTCCATGTGGCTTTACGGGATTGGATACTTAAAATTTATCTGACTCAACACCTACGTGGCAGCGACAGACACACTTTCTTAGATCCTACAACTTAATAGAATTAAACCAAATAAATCTAACAGATCTAATCTTGGTCATTGGTTTCGATCACATGGAATGCACAGTGTGTGATCTAATGTCACTCGAGTGAGGGAGAATGGAGTTCATCCACCATTGCTCAGTTGAATCGAGCTTACCTGAGCTCGGATCAACTCCAAAAGGATCCCACACCTTCATGACATCGATCAAAGGGGATCAAATGGTCAAGATCACACAAGATGCAAGTTTTCTTCAAAAAGCTCAATCCTATTTTTGCCAAAGGATCAATTATGGAAGCATACATCATAAGAGCTCAAGACCAGTGGCTTAAATGATTAAAGAAGCTTCATCTAGTGGAGACAAAGCCATGTTGAGTAGCAATTGGTTCAATTCCTTGGCGTTCTCTTGGAAGGCCACGAACCAATGATTTAGAGCTCAGCTTTGATCAAAGTCCCACCTTCGGTGCTCGGGAAGCTTGGGAGAAGAGTTATTCTTGCTCGATGAGACCTAGGGAAGGTGCATGCAAAGTTAATTTGATTTTGATGGAGAAATGGGGAAGTTAGGTCAGAACGGGGAGTGTCTTATTTCAGGATAGACAAGAATGTCATTTTTTGATTAAGGAACCATTTTGGTAGCTTAAGAAATGGCTCTAGTTGGTTATCTTAGGTAGCTAGAGCTTTGAGGAATGATTTTTGTGTGTGCTTGAGTGGAAACGAGGGGGTGTATACCTCCTTCAGCTTGATCAAATAGTGGGATCAGGTTTGGCTTCCAATGGTCGTTCGACCATCTCAGGGAGTCATGGGTGGCAAGGAGTAGGTGAGTTGGCTCAGGTTGGTTGGTTGAAGGTGTGGAGGTGGCTTCCAAGGAGAAATCATGGGTGTCTTATGGGTTTCAAATCCTTTAATGGGGAGGGTGAGGTGATTTCACTACCCATGGGTCATGGCCAACCAAACCACCCCTTGGGTCAGGTTAGGAAGTGTCTTAAGTTCTTAGGTGGACCATTAGGAGAGTACCAAGTGACCAAGGAATAGTAATGACCACTTATATGGTTGATTTGTCTCATGTGATTCCCTTGACCCAAGGCTAGACTGATTATTTGGCATTGGATTTGCTTTGGGTAGATTTGAAATGAGCCAAAAGTGTGTTGGCCCAAATTTCAAGTCAATTGGAGTTGATTTGGTTAGGTTTGGCTTAATTCGACTCATTTAGGTCAAATTGGGTTAAGTTGGGTCAAGTTAACTAATTGGTCAAATTGGGTCAAATCAAGGGTTGGGTTAAGTTCATATGATCATTGGGATGTTTTGGTTCAATATGTATAGTTTAGTTTGGCTTAGATTTGATTTTGGCTCATTTGAATTCATTTGGGTCAATTGGGTTAAGTTAACCAATTTGATCAAACTTGCCAAATTGGTTTGAGTTGGGTGTTGGTTTGGGTTTAGTTGACCAATTGAAGTTGATTGTAGGCTTTGGTTTCAATTAATTTGGATTTGGTTTTTATTTAGGCCAACTTGAACCATTAGGTCAATTTAGGCATAGTAGATCAATTGGTTTCAATTGGGTCCAATGATAGCTTTAGTCAAGTTTAACAATCAATTTGGAATGAACTTCATCCATTGGATGCATTCAATTTGGTTTATATTTTGATTTGACCCAATTTAGTCTTTTAGGTAAATTTGGGTCAACTTGGATCAAGAGGGCCAATTGGATTTGGTTTGACTCAATTAAAGTTCATGTCATTTTCCAATATTTATTTTGATTTAGTATGAATCATTGGTTTCAAAGGATTTGGCATAGGTTGCAATTTGGCTAGTTTGTATTCATATGGGTTAAGGGGTTGACTTGGTTTGACCCAATTTGTGACAATTGGTCAACATAGGGTGATCAATAATCATGATGGGAGGTTTTGATGTGGTTGGCTCAATCCAATTTGGGTAGGATTAGAACTTGGCACAAATAGGTCAAATTGGCCACTTTGGGTCAAGTGGACCAATTGGATTTAGTTAGCTTGATTTTAGGTTGAGTTTATATATGGATTTGGGATTAATATATAAATTAAATTGCAATTGGCTTGGGTTCAAATGTGTTTTGGTTCAATTGAATGTTTCAAGTCAAAAGGGTTAAGTTGGGTTTGACTTGGGTTGATTTTGGTTTAGCTTGATGATTATAGATTTCATTTATATTTTTGAATATGATTGAAGGTACAATTGATTCATGGGAAAATCAATTGAATTTTGGTTTTTAAATGAAAGAATTTGGCTAAGTCCATGGACTTTGGTCAGTAACAGGTTTGGATTTGATTTGGTTTGATTTAGTTTTGATGGTTTAAATGCATATTTTATTTAAATTTGTGAAGATGATTGAAAATATGACTAAGTTGTGAGAAAATAAATTTAGTTTGACTTCATTTGGATTAAGATTTGGCTAAGTCCAATGGAGAGGTCATATTCCTTAGAGAAGGTTTTGATTCAATTTGATTTTGTTTTGATCATTTAAATGTAGATTTGATTTATATTTTGGAAGATGATTGGAGATATAAATTTATTATGAGAAAATTAATAGATTTTGGATTGATTTGGATTAAGATTTGGCTAAGTCCATGTGATAGGTCATATGGCTTAGGAAGGGTTTCAAATTTGGATTTGATCATGGCTTCAAGTTGGTTTTGGGGTGGGTTTAGATTTGGATTTGAATTTGATGTTTGAATTGAACTTGAGGTTTGGTTTGAGAAGGTGAACATGGATTGGATTTGGGATGTGTAGTAGGTGGATTATCCTAATCCAAGGCATAACCTAATCATAGTTAACCCTTCTAAGTCTTTAGGCCTAGGTTAATTGTTTACCTAATTGTTAGAAGTGTCTTATATCTAGGGAAGTCTTAGTGTCTAGAAGACTCCTAAGTCTAAGATGGGAAGATTGAATCCGCACTCCATAGGTAAGGTCAATAGGCCTTAGGATCTATAGTGTTTCCCTTAGAGATAAATGATTAGAAGACCGAAGCCAAGTTTCACATTATAAGCTCTGATACATCTTTCAACGCTTTGCTTGGGAGACCATCGATACATGAGAACAACATAGTTCCATCCTATCTACACCAATGTATGAAGCTTGTGAGAGGTGGGATCGTCTACTGTGTCACAGGATATCCCAAGCCATTTATAGTTCATGAGGTTAGCATATATGAGGAGATAGCTTACTACCTCCCTCAAAATCAACAAGCCTATTCTTGCGAACTTGGCCAAAGTTTAAAAATAAAAGAAAAATAAAAAGAAAAAGAGAGAGAAAAATAAAGAAAAGAAAAGAGAAAATGATAAATAAAATAAAAGGGATCGAAAATATACTTGGAGGAAGAAGTGGAGCCTAACATTAGATTCCACCCACATTTCATTACTCCATTCTAACATATGGGTAGGATGACCTGATCTCCACTAGGTAGAGGAAGAGGCCAGTTCAGAGGCAGTCTCAGGGGTGGAAAATCTCTTTATTGGCCACCCAACAGAAGATATATCCCAGCTACCAATAGTACACCTGCTATCCATATAGACTTAGAATCTAATTCATAAGATTAGACTTATATGGTTAGTACACTAGCTAGCTCTTCTCAATAGTAGATTCCCTTGGAGGTGACACTTGAGCCAGATAGCAATGAATACTGAGCTGCAAAGAAAAGTATAAGTGTATCCAAGTCTATATGTGAAACAGTTAGGCATCAGTAGGGAACCATAGCTCTAACTCCACTTTCCTCTAAAAAAGTTGAGGGTTTGTTAGTTAAGGAATCCAATAGGTCATCCATAGGTGTGAAGACTCATAGGTTCTTTCTAGGAGCATCATCCTCCAGTCAAGAAGTTGATGTAAAACTTGAGGATGATTCATATAAAGATTTAATAGAATTACCTTTTGATTGGTACTTTCCTTATGTACATAATTTAGCAAAGAAAGGGTTAATCCCACATACTTGGTCATCAGTCGACTACTTTGAAAGAATATGAAAGAACAAATGCAAAAGCTTCAATCACCAGACTAGATTCAGATAGTGGGTCCATAAGATGATTACTACTTAGTCATCATCAATCATTTGGAATTGAGGTTATTTTCAAATCACATTAAATCATATGAGGAGCTATGCATAAAACTTGATGATCTAGTTGATTTTAAAGTCAAAGGTGCACCACCGAGTTCAAGAAGAGATCAAGTCAACCATCGACGAGTTCAAGAAAATCAACTTAGAAGAAGATCCACGCCTACATACACGCTTTATTGAATGAAATTAAAACCAATGACTTAGCTATTGATTGTGTTTAAGGACGCTTTTGCATGGAGTTATAAAGAGATGCTTGATTGGCTCTAATGTAGTGGTCCATAAACTAACAATAGATCCTACTGCTAACCCTATCAAGTAAGGGCCTATATGCATGTGATTAACCATCGAACAATAGGTCATTTCTAAAGTCAAGAACTGATCGATGTTGGCTTCATCTTGGATGATAAATACCTTACCTGGTTAACCAACGTCATCGTAGTTAAGAAAAAGAATGGCCAAATTCACATCATCAATTTTAGGGATTTAAATAAGCCATGTCCAAAAGATGAATTTCTACTACCAATCCTGGAGCTGATGGTGGGCATTACCTCATCTCATGCAGCCTTCTCTTTCATGGATGGCTCATCTAGATATAACCAAATAATGATGGCCCCTGAAGATGAAAGAAACACTGCTTTTAGAATCTCGATCAAAATATATTACTATAAGGTCATGCCTTTCAACCTTAAAAATGCCTGTGCTACATAGCAGTGAACTATGACTTGAATCTTTGATAAACTCATTCATCATCAAGTTGAGTTCTATGTCGATGACCTTGTGGTCAAAAGTTGAAAAAAGGAATACCATCTCTTTGACTTGAGAGTAGTTTTCAAATAGTTAAGATAATTTAACCTCAAAGTGAACCCCTAAGTGTTCATTCGAGTAGCTTCGAAATTCCTTGGGTTTGTTGTCTGACACCAAGGAATCAAAATTGATCCAGAGAAGATCAAGGTGATATTAGAAATGCCTCGCCTAAAATTTTAACTCAACTCAGATCATTCCAAGGGTGGTTGGCATATCTAAAATGCTTTATATCCAACCTATCATGAAGATGTCAGCCATTCTCAGCACTTGCCAAAAAGTATGCCAAGTTTAAGTTGGATGATAAGTGTGAGCATGCCTTCAAAGGCACCAACCATTACCGATGATGCCTTGGTTCTAGCCCCTATCCCGCAAGCTCATACTTTATGCTATGTTAGATGACTCCTTGGTGCTTTGTTTGCCCAAGCAAGAAGGGAAGGAAAATGCACTCTACTACCTACTATCATCCAATCTCTAAGAATTAATCCACCCATTTAGAAGCATTACCTAGCTTTAATCTTGCATCCCAAAAGCTACAACATTACATGCTTCCTCATAAGGTGAACTTAATCTTTAAGATCAATCCACTACAGTATCTCATGACATGGCCGACACTATCTGGATGGTTCGTACAATGGTCCATGATCCTCTCACAATTTGATATTACCTTCGTACCCCTCCGTGCAATGAAAGGACTAGTGCTAGCAAATTTCTTAGTAGCACACCAACTTCTTATTGACTCTTTGCTTAGTGATGATCTCCCTGATGAACAAATCATGAACTTAGGGGACACTAGCATTCAACACATAGATATTTACTTTGATGGTGCGACTTCCTCTCAAAGAGGAGAAGAACCATAATCTATTATTCTAGAAAACGTAGGGGTAGGAATAGTTCTCTTTACTCCGGACTGTGATGTGATGAGATTCTCATATCATCTGTCCAATCCTTGTACCAATAAAGAAGCCAAATATGAGGCTCTAATTACCGATCTAGAGTTAGCTGTTACTCTAACCATCCAAAGCATCAACATCTTCATGGAATCTCAACTAGTTATCAACCAAATCATTGGATCCTATAAGGTTATAAAGTCAAGCTCCATCACTGCCACAAGTACACCATGGAGTTGTTGGCGCAAATCCCAAAGGTTACCATTTATAAGATTCTTTGAAGAGATAACATCGTAGCGTATGCTTTAGCCAAGCTTGCCAAGGAGTTGGTATGAGGATGAGTCCATATAAATAAAGGTCCAAAATAGACAAGTCTTATCCCTTATTGATATTGAACTCATCAAAAAGTACTCTCTTAAAGGAGTGGTTTCCATTACGAAGAAAGATGAGGAGTTAGATTGGAGGCAACCATTCATGGATTATTTAAATAAAAGCAAACTACCTCAAGAGAAGTCCCAAACCTATCAGATGAAGTAGAGAGCACTTTTCTATGCTCTTGCAGATGGTGTCTTGTACCAATGATCTTTCGACCATATGTGGTTACATTATTAGCATGTAGCCCATAAGATCGTGATTGAGGTACACTCAAGATTATGTGGAGCTAACCATTCTGGTCTAAAGATGAAAGCCAAAATTAAGAGACTAGGATACTACTGGCCATCGATGATCAAAGATTGCATGGATATGGCTAGGCGATGCCACCAATGTCAAATACACGGTGTGGTCCTACACTAAGCACCCAACATTCTACATCCTACATTGGCCTCATGGCCATTCGAGTGTTGGGGTATCGACATAGTGGGTCCGATTGATCATCCTTCTTACAAGGGTCATCGGTTCATCTTAGCTACTACTGACTACTTTTCTAAATGGGGGAAGGTGATTCTACTCAGAGAGGTCACATCTTAGCATGTGCTCCAATTTTTTAGGAACCATATCATATAGGTTCGAAGTGTCTCGATGAATTATATTTGATAATGGTATTGCATTCAAGACAACCGAGATCAACAACTTTTCCCAGAGACACAATATAGATTTGAGATAATCTACCATCAATTACTCGAGGGCAAACGGCTTAGTAAAAGCCTTCAACAAAACTATCATCCAAATACTGAAGAAGACACTTGACAACAACAAGCAATAATG
The DNA here is from genome assembly GCA_021442155.1 of Cymbidium sinense. Taxonomy (NCBI): domain Eukaryota; kingdom Viridiplantae; phylum Streptophyta; class Magnoliopsida; order Asparagales; family Orchidaceae; genus Cymbidium; species Cymbidium sinense. The sequence continues at coordinate 59,056 of JAKCPB010001588.1, read as the reverse complement.
GCATGAGCATTTAGTTGAAGCCTTGTGGGCCTACCACATCACATATAGAACTCCAACTTAGTCTACTGCTTTCTTCTTAGTGCATGGGTCTGAAGTTGTTCTACCATTAGAAGTCCAACTCCCATCACTAAGGATAGCTATGGGTAGCAAGATCATAATAGAGCAAAATTTCAAGTTTCGATTTGAAAAGCTCGAAGGTTTGTAGGAGAGATGCTTGTGGGCATGCCAAAATGTCTAGTTGTACAAAGCTCAAATGATTCAAGATCACATTAAGTTGGTCCATCCTAGAGCTTTTCAAGTAGGAGAGCTTATTTTAGTTCTAAGTAGATCATTGATTCCCATTGTAAGATGGGAGGCATGTTTGAACTCACTTGGGAAGGGCCTTTAGCCATAAATGAAAAGGCCTTCCAACGAGGATCTTATCAGCATATTAATCATAAGGGTGAGCGCCCAATGCTTCCAATAAATGGGCTCTACTTAAAAAAAATATTATAAATCATGTTTGAACTCACTTCTTTCTATTTTTATTTAGTTTAGTTTATTTATTTTATGTTTGTTTATTTTAGTTTAGGTTTTGTATTTTAGTTATTTTTTAGGTTTAGTTGGCTTTCCTTTTAGGTTTAGTTTTATTTATTTTATTTTAATTTAGTTTTAAATTTGTATTTAATTTTCTTTTGGGTTTAGGTAGGTTTATGTATATTAAGATTTTATTTTATTTTATTTTATTTAGGTTCAAGTTTTATTTATTTATTTTATTTTTAGTTTCATTTAATTATTTAGGTTTAGTTTTCTTTGGGTTTAGGATTTAGGGTTTATGATTAGTTAAGGGTCAGTTGAGGATTTAGGGTTTGGAGTTTAGGGTTTGGGGTTTAGGGTTTATGGTTTGTTTAGGTTGGTTTTAGGTTTAGGGTTAGTTTTAGGTTTTGTGGGTTTAGGGATTGGGTTTTTAGGTTTTAGGTTTAGGGTTTCAATTTTAGTTTAGGGCTTAGGGTTTTTAGTTTTTTTTAATAGAGAACAAATTCAGATTAAATAATTCTTATTTTTGATTTCATCAACCAAGTAACCCACCAAGTTTTCTAGGCCACATGTGACAATATAGGTAGAAAATGAGCACGCATAGAGCAAATTAAAAACCTTAGATAACTGGAATCATCTTTAATATAAAGATAATTCCATAAGTAGATCGATTAGTCTTCGCTTCTAATTCCCATGAACCACTAGCCCACTCTAGTAGCGATCCACTATCATATCCCCATCTCTCCTCTGCCACCACAGCCTACTATAACCCTATCACTCTTCCCACCTCCATAACCACCAATGCTCGACCACCACCTCCATATCCACTAGCACCTCAGATCCCCACCAATGTGAAAATTATCGTCTCCGCTTCACCCACATCTAAAACCTCCACCGCTATCTAAATCAATTCTCTGACCAATAATGTCGCCAAGTTCAACCCATTCTTAGGTTATAGCAGCTTAGGTTTATTAAGTGTTTAGGTTTATTTTAAATTTATTTAGTTACTTTAGGTTTAGGATTAGGGTTTGAGGGAGTGGTGTGGAGTTTATTTTTAGATTTATAAGTTTAGTTGTGGTTTAGCAGTGTTTTAGGTTAAGGTAGGGATTATGGTTTAGGGTAGGGAGGATTTATGCTTGTGGTAGGGTCACCAGTGTTCAGTTATTGTAGTAGTAAAGGAGAGTGGGTAAGATTTAGGGTCTGGTTTAGTGGTATTTAAACTATTTTCCTTAGGGCAAGAGTTTAGTTAGGTTATTAGGAGGAGGAAAGATAGTGGGTGTGGCTAGGCCTAAGTGATCAAAGATGGGTTTTAGATTCATTTTAGGTTTAAGATTTAGGATTAAGGTTTAAGGTAACCAATGTTTATTTTAGGTTTAGGGTCCTTTTGGGGTTTAGGTTTATAGCATTTAGGGTTTATGGTCAGAGTTTAGGTTAATGGTTTTATTTTTAGGGTCATATTTAGGGTTTGGGTTTAGGGTTTAGGGTCTTTAATTAAGTAAACCACATGTTTTGGTTTATTTAATTTTATTTACTTTATTTTTATTTTATTTTTTAGTTTATCATTTTTATTTAATTTAGTTTATTTATCTTTGGTTTATTTATTTTAGTGTAGATTTTTTATTTTAGTTTATTTTGTTAGGCAATGTTGGTTTATTTTAGTTTTGTTTTCTTAGGTTTAAGTTTTATTTTATTAGGTTTAGGTTTAGGTTTCTATTTTATGTTTAGGTTTAGGTTTTAGGTGTTATTTTATGTTTATTTTAGGCTTTATTTTTTAGTTTATGCCAGTTTATTTTTTTAATTTAGTTTATTTTATTTAGTTTAAGTTTAGGTTTAGGTTTAGGTTTTATTTATTTTATTTTAGATTATTTTAGTTTAAGTTTAAGTTTATTTTATTTTTATTTTAGTTTATTTTAGGTTTAGTTTTTTTTAGTGGTAATTATTTTATTTATTTTTTTTATTTTTTAGGTTTAAATTTTATTTAGTTTTTTATTTTATTTTATAGGATTATTTTATTTTATTTTAGTTAGAATTTTATTTTATTTAAGTTTTATTTTAGGCTTTTATCTTCTTAATTTAGTTTAGTATTTATTTTATTTTATTTAGTTTTTTTTATTTTATTTTATTTTAGGTTTAGGTATAGCTTTTATCTTATTTTATTTTAGTTAGGTTTAGGTTTTAGTGATGGTTAAAGTTTAGGGTCAGGGCTTAGTGGAGTGTTTTGTGGTTGGGTGGGTTTGGGAGGTGGGTAGTTAGTAGTTCTCTTGAGTTTTTTAATGAGTTTAGGGTTACTTTAGGGTATGGTAGGGTTTAGGATTTAGGATTTATGTTTAGGGTTTTAGGGTTTAGGGTGGGTATAGGTTTATTATGTTTTTTTAGGGTTTATGGTTTAGGTAGGTTTTATTTTATGCTTGGGTATTTTATGTATTTTATTTAGTTTATTTTATTTTATTTTATTTTATGTTTATTTTTTTATTTTAGGTTTAGCTTTATTTTATTAAATTTTTATTTTAAGTATAGTTTGGTTCTTATTTATTTTATTTTAGTATTTTATTTTAGGTTTAAGTTTATGTTTAGGTTTTTTGTTATTTTATTTTATTATTTTATTTTGGTTTAGGTTTATTTATTTATTTATTTTTAGGTTTTATTTAGTTTAGGTTTAGTTTAGCTTTATTTAGGGTTTAGGGTTTTGGTATTATAGGTTTAGTGTTTAGGTTTGGGGTTTATGGTTTAGGGTTTAGGTTTAGGTTAGGATTTATGGTTTAGGTTTGAGGGTTTAGGGTTTATGGATTTGTTTTTGGTGAAAGTTAGAATTTTATTATCATAAATGGAAAAGATATAATGTCAAAAGGGTTGAAGCTCTAAAATTCTATTGCTGAGAGCAACAAGAAACCTAAAGAGCTAAACCCCCCAATCTAAGTACATTATAAAAGTAAAGAAAAAAGAGCAAATACAATGACTAAATAGCATAAGAGAAAAGACACAAGTAAGACTAAAACAAATCTAAAAAATAGTAAAAGGATGAGTCGGCTATGATTCCTTTGAGAAAGCAAGATAAGAAAGATTGACAAAGAACAACACTTGGGTTATGAAAATGACCATTCCCACTATCTCCAATTTGTAAAAGAAATCTGCAAAACACTACAAAGGCAAAAGTCATAGCTAAAAAGGATAAAGATAAAAGAGGAAAAGGAGAGAGACGAGAAACATTAGGCTCGGGCTCTGTTAGGATCATCTCAAAGGGAAACAATACATATGAGCATCCAAACTTCATAAAGAAGGGTTACAATCATATGTAATGTTACCAACCAAAGAGAAGAGGTGAGTAACATCAAAGCCATCATGGCCAGCATACTTGATACAAGCAAACATAAATGGCCAGTAGTCCATAGAGCTCTAGATCCTACACCGTTAAATAAAGAGCAATCGACTAGCAACTAGCTAGCAAAAAAACCACCAAACAAAAACCACAATAGACTAATCACAATAATCTAGAGAGAGGCTAGAACAAAATCAAAACACCAGCAATAGCCATTATCCAAATACTAGGGAAAACTAGAACCAGCCATCAGCAAGCACCAGACACATGGTAAATTAATAGAGAAATAGCCAACAAAAAAGTAAAAAATTAACCAACCAAAATTCTAAGGACAACTAAAAGTCCTCCAACCAAACCAGCTTAGTAAAATAGCCATTAGGCAACAACCAGAGAATAGTCCATCATAAGTAACCAACAAAAGAAGCATCCCCAGTAGCCCAAGAAAAGAAAAAAACCAACAAAGCACCACACAACATGAGGTCCAAAAGATGCAAAACCACCATAGAAAGGCAATAATAGTAGCTAACCAGGACTAGCCAAAAAACCAAACTTCCCCAACAATAAAGACTAAGCTGACAAAAAGCATAATAACAACATAAAATGTGCTGCAAATAATGCACCCAGCAAAGGCTAATCCTAGGAGAATAATCAAATACAAAACCAAGGTAAAAGAAGGATCCAATAACAAATAATAAGCAACTGGGAGGCAACCCCCAAAAAAGCAACCAAGAAATTCTACAAAAGAAGACATAAAAAGGGAACAACTAATAATAATTCCCACTAGGAAGGCCACCCATCCAACCATGAAAAACCAACAAAAAGTAATTCGAGTTCAAGAGGAGAGCCACTAAACCAACTAGCGTAGAAAATAGAATAAAGCTATAGCAGAAACCATCTCATCCACCAGCAACCAGAGTAACAAGGTAGAGAAGATAGAAGCCACCAAGCTAAAAAAACCAAGCCAACCTAGGCTGAAAAGATAGGAACCACCACGTAAAAAGCACCAGGCCAACCCAAAAGCAAGAGATCAGAAAAAAAACCTAGCTCAAGCTAAAAAGTGAAAATAAGTTTATTTTGTGGATTTGGGTTAGGGTTTATAGGGTTTAGGGTTTAGGGTTTAGGATTTAGTGTTTATAGGGTTTAGTGTTAGGGTTTAGGGTTTAAGGTAGGGTTGGTTTAGGTTTAGGAGGGTAGGGTTTATTGTGATTTATGGTTTAGGATTGTGGGGTGTTTAGTTTGGTTGCTAAGGTTTGTGGTTTTAGGGTTTAGGATATAAGGTTTAGTGTAGGGTTTAAGTTTTAGGGTTTAGGGTCAAGGCCTAGGATTTTTTAGGGTTTAGGATTTATGGATTATTTTAGGTTTAGGGTTTTTTAAATTAAGTAAACTGATAGGTTTAGATTTATTTAGTTTATTTCATTTATTTTTAATTTATTTTAGTTCATTTTATTTTTTTATTTAGGTTTATTTTTTATTTCTATTTAGTTTAGCTTAATTATTTTAGTTTAAGTTTTTTATTTTAGTTTATTTTTTAGGTTTTAGTTTAGGTTTATATATTTTTTTAGGTTAGATTTATTTTTATTTCATTTTTTTGGTTTAGGTTTTTTTAAGGTTTAGGTTAAGGTTTTTATTTAATTTTTTTAGGTTTAGGATTTAGGTTTTTATTTTCGGTTTATTTTTAAGTTTTATTTCTTAGTTTAGGTTTAAGTTTTTTTTAGTTTATTTTATTATATTTAGTTTAGGGTTTAGGTTTAGTTTATTTTAGGTTAAGGTTTAAGTTTTATTTATTTTAGTTTAGTTTATTTTAGTTTAGGTTTAGGTTTATTTTATTTTGTTTATTTTATCTTTAGGTTTTATTTTTTTTATTTTTTAGGTTTGTTTTAGGTTTCTGAAGTTTAGGTTTTTACTTAGTTTTTATTTTATTTTATTTTATTTTAGGTTTATTTTATTATTATTTTACATATAGTTTCTATTTTATTTAGGATTTTTATTTTTAGGGTTACTTTATTTTTTAATTTAGTTTAGGTTTTTATTTATTCTATTTTAGTTTAGTTTTTATTTTTTATTTTATTTTATTTTCAAGTTTAGGGTTATAGTTTAGGGTTTAGGGTTTAAGGTTAGGGGTTTTTTTATTTTAATTTTAATTTTTTTTATTTGTTTTATTTTTTTTTAAATTAAGTAAACTAGTAGGTTTAAATTTATTTATTTTATTTATTATTTATTTTAGTTTATTTTATATTTTTGTATTTAGGTTTATTTTTATTTTTTTTAGTTTAGATTATTCATGTTAGGTTTATTTATTTTAGTTTTGGTTTTTTATTTTATTTTATTTTTAAATTTAGGTTTAAATTTAGGTTTTTTAGTTTAGTTTTATTTTTATTTTATTTTTTAGGTTTAGGTTTTATTTTTTATTTTTTGATTTAGGTTTAGGTTTTTATTTAATTTTTTTTAGGTTTAGGGTTTAAATTTTAATATTAAGTTTATTTTTAGGCATTATTTTTTAATTTAGGTTTAGGTTTAGGTTTAATTTATTTTAGGTTTTATTTATTTTAGTTTTGTTTATGATAGTTTAGGTTTAGGTTTATTTTATTTTTATTTTAGGTTTAGGTTATTATTTGTTTAGGGTTTATGTTTTATTTTTATTTATTTATTAGGTTTATTTTTAGGTTTAGGTTTTTATTTAATTTTTATTTTAAGTTTATATTATTTTTATTTTAGGTTTAGTTTTTATTTTATTTAGGTTTTTTATTTTTCAATTTAGTTTAGGTTTTTATTTATATTATTTTAGTTTAGTTTTTACATTTTATTTTATTTTCTTTTTAGATTTAGGTTTAGGTTTTTATTATATTTTATTTTTTATTTTATTTTGGTTTAGGTTTATTTATTTTATTTTATTTTTAGGTTCTCTTTAGTTTCAGTTTTGGTCTTAGCTTTTCAAGGTTAAGGGTTAGTTTATGGTTTCAGGTTTAGGATTTAAGGTTTGGCATTTGGGGTTTAAGGTTTAACCTCCATTGCTCCCTCTCCATAACCATCATTACTCAACCACCACCCATATCCACCAACACCTCTAGATCCCCACACCACAATAATAACTATCGCCTCCTTTTCCACCAGCCATTTTACTGAGCCTAGGACAATGATGTTCTAGTCCAATGTTTAGTCCACTCTGGGGTGGTTTATGTTTATTAGGTTAGGGTTTAGGTTTATTTTTTAATTTATTTATTTTAGGTTTAGGTTTAAGGTTTAGGGTTTAGGGTTTATTTAGGTTTAGTTTTAGCTTTAGGCTTGCTTAAGTTTTTGGATTTTAGGTTTTATGCTTTTGGGTTTAGGGTTTATTAGGGATTAGGATTTAGGTTTAGTTTAGTGGGCTTTAGTGGGTAGGGTGTTTTGAGTTTAGCATTTAAGGTTTAGGTTTTAGGGTTTTAGGGTTTATGGTTTTGGGGTTTAGGGTTTATGAAGCTTTAATGTAGGGTAGGGTTTAGTGAGTTTAGGGTTTAGATTTAAGATTTATGAAGGTATTAGGGTTTGGTTATTTAAGATTTTATATAGTTTAGGTTTCAGTTTAAGTTTAGGTTTAGTTTGAAGGTTTAGGGAGTTTAGTTTTAGGGTTAGGGTTTAGAGTTTATGATCAGATTGGGTTTGAGTGGGTTTAGGTTTGGATTTTAGGGTTTACAAGTTTAGATTTTAGGATTAGTAGTTTAATGTGGGTTTAGACAGGGTTTAGTGGTAGTTTAGTGTGGGTTTAGGTAGGTTTAGGTCAGGGTATGGTTAGGTTGGGTTTATGATTTAGGGTTTAGGGTTTAGGGATTAAGGTTTTTGTTAAAAAAATTAAGTAAATCTATAGGTTTAGGTTTATTTAGTTTATTTAGTTTATTTTTTATTTATTTTAGTTTATTATATTTTAAATTTTATGTAAGTTTATTTCTATCTTTATTTATTTTAGTTTAGGTTTTCTTATTTTTGCTTATTTTTTAGTTTAGGTTAGGTTTATTTTAGTTTAGTTTTTTTATTTTACATTATTTTTTAGGTGTATTTTATTTTAAATTATTAGGTTTAGGTTTAGGTTTTACTTTATTTTTTTTAGGTTCGTTTTAGGTTGTTATTTTAGGTTTATTTTACATTTGTTTTAGTTTAGGCAGGTTTATTTTTTGTTTATTTTATTTTATTTAACATAGGTTTAGGTTTAGGTTTAGTTTATTTTAGGTTTAGGTTTAGGTTTTATTTATTTTAGTTTAGCTTCTTTTAGTTTAGGTTTAGGTTTATTTTATTTGGTTTATTTTATTTTTATTTGAGGTTTTGGGTTTTTTTTTTAGTTTAGGCTTTAGGTATTAATTTTTTTATCTTAATGTTTTATTTTTTAAGCTTGCCTTTAGCAACAATGCAACTGAACGAAGCTATATGTTTATTTAATTTTTTAATTTAGTTTTAGTTTTTATTTATTTTATTTTAGTTTAGTTTTCATATTATATTTTATTTTATTTTTAAGTTTAGGTTTAGGTTAATGTTTAGGTTTAGGTTTACGTATTTATTTTATTTTATTTTTTAATTTAGGTTTAGGTTTTAGGGTTTATGGTTTAGGGTTTAGGGTTTTTAGGGTTCAGGGTTTAGTGTTTAGGTTTTAGGTTTAGGGTTTAGGTTTTAGTTTAGTGCTTAGGGTTAAAGGTTTAGGGTTTAAGGTTTTTTTAAGAGAGTTTATGGTTTGGGGTTTAGTGTTTAGGTTTTAGAGTTTTAGGTTTTAAGGTTTAAGGTTTAGGGTTTAGGGTTTAGGGTTTTGGGTTGTTTAGGGTGTTTTTTTAGGAAAGTTAGAATTTTATTATAAAAAAAATACAATGTCCTTAAAAGGGTAAAACTTTAAAATTCTACCTCAGCTAGAAATATAAAGCTAAACCCCATCTAAGTACATTAGAAAAAAAAGAAAATAAAAGACCAAATTCAACTAAAATCATAAGAGAAAAAAAGAGTAAGACTAAAATAAATCTGAAATCAAAAGGATGAGTCGTGATAGTTCATGATTCCTTTGAGAAAGCAAGATAAGCAAGATCACAACAACAACGCTTGGTTTGAGTAACAACCATTCCCTTTGTAAAGTTCCAACTATTGAAATCAAAAACACTTCAAAGGAAAAGTCATAGCTAAAAGAATAAGCATAAAGAGAGAAAAGGAGAGCGAGAATGAGAAGGCTCTCAGTTAGGGTCATCTCAAGGGGCAACAATACATATGAGCATCTTCATGAAGAAGGGTTACAATCATATGTAATACTACCAACTAGAGAAGAGGTTTGTAACATCAAAGCCATCATAGCCGACATAGATACGAAAACAAACATACAAGGCCAGTCCAAAGTTCCAGATCTTACACCATTAAATAAAGAGCAATCGACCAACTAGCGAAACCACCAGGAAAACCAAAACCGACCATCGGAAACACTAGACCAATGCCAATTAATAGAGAAACAACCAACCAAGATAGGGAGCCCTCAAGCCAATGTCCCAACAAGTAGTCACCAAACAAACTAGGGTGAGCAACCACAAATGACTAAACAAAATGAAACCATCAAGCGAAGGAAACATATGTTGTAGCGGTGCAAATCACTAGAAGACAAAACATCCACACAAGGCCAAAAAGCCACCAACCACGAAACTAAAAGTTCAATCAAAAGGATCAACAAAGGTTAACAAGCACATGAAAGGCTTGAAAATTCAAGAAGAAGGAAAAGACCAACAAGGAAAAAATCAACCAACCAAGATTCAAGGACAATGAAAACTCCTCCAACCAAACCGACTAAGTAAGCGACCATAAGGTAACCACCGGAGAATAACCCATCATAAGTAACCAAAAGGAAGCATTCCCATCGACCAAGGAAATCTGAAAACCAACAAAGCACACAATAGTGGTCCAAAAGAAGCATAGAAAGGCAAATAATAGCGAGCGATAAAATAAAACTTCCCATCAGAGACTAACGAGCAGGAAGCATAATAACACAAAATGTGTTTAAAACAATGCAATAGAGGCTAATCGGAGAATAACCAAACACAAAACCAAGGCAAAAGAATAATAGTTTAGGGTTAGGGTTTTTTTATTTTAAATTAAATTAAAAAAAGTAGGTTTAGGTTTATTTAGTATATTTTTATTTTATTTTTATTTATTTAGTTTATTTATTTTAGTTAGGTTTTATTTTAATTTATTTTTTAGCTTTAGGTTTAAGTTTAGGTTTATTTTTTTGTTTAGTTTTATTTTATTTTATGTTTTAGGTTATGGTTTTTTTTATTTTTAATTTTAGGTTTATGTTTAGGTTTTTTTTTTAGGTTTAGGTTTAGGTTTTATTTTTAATTTTGAATTTTATTTTTTAATTTAGGTTTTATTTTTTTAGCTTTAGGGTTTTATTTATTTTATTTTTATGTTTTATTTAGTTTAGGTTTAGATTTTTAGGTTTTTGGGGTTTAGAGTTTTGGGTTTAGGGTTTACATTTTGGGGTTTAGGGTTTAGGGTTTAGGGTTTAGGGTTTAGGGTTTTAGGGTTTATGATTTAGGGCTTAGGGTTAGTTTTAGCATTTAGGGTTTAGGGTTAGGGTTTTTTTATTATATTTTTTCTATTCTATTATTATTTTAAATTAATTAAACTCATAGAATTAAGTTTATTTAGTTTATTTTTTATTTTAATTTAATTTATTTTTTATTTTTATTTAGGTTTATTTTATTTTTATTTAGTTTAGTTTATTTATTTTAGGTTTATTTATTTTAGTTTAAGTTTTTTATTTAGTATATTTTTTTAGGTTTAAGTTTAATTTTTATTTTAGTTTTATTTTTAATTTATTTTTTTAGGTTAAGGCCTTATTTTTTTACTTTTAGGTTTAAGTTTATGTTTTCTATTTTATTTTTTTAGGTTTAGGTCTTAGGTTTTTAATTTAGGTTTATTTTAAGGTTTTATTTTTTTAATTTTGGTTTAGGTTTATTTTTAGTTTATTTTATTTTCTTTAGTTTAGGTTTGGGTTTAGGTTTAGTTTATTGGTTTGGGTTTAGGTTTTATTTATTTTAGTTTCGTTTATTTTAGTTTATGTTTATGTTATTTTATTTTTATTTTAGGATTAGGTTTTATTTTTTTTATTTATTTTTAGGTTTTGTTTTTAGATTTATTTTTTAAGTTTAGGTTTTTATTTAGTTTTTATTTTATTTTATTTTAGGTTTAGTTTTTATTTTATTTAGTTTAGTTTAAGTATTTATTTATTTCATTTTAGTTTAGTTTTTATTTTTTATTTTCATCTTTTTTTAGGTTTAAAATTAGGTTTATGTATTTATTTAATTATATTTTGGTTTAGGTTTTCTTATTTATTTTATTTTTTGGTTTTATTTAGTTTTGGTTTAGGTTTTTAGCTTTTTCGGGTTTATGGTTTATGGTTTAGGGTTTGGGATTTAGGGTTTAGGTTTTATGGTTTAAGGTTTTAGGGTTTAGGGTTTAGGGTTTAGGGTTTAGGGTTTAGGGTTTAGGTTTTGGGGTTTAGGACTTAGGGTTTAGGATTTTAGGGTTTAGGGTTTAGGGTTTTTAGGGTTTATGGTTTAGGGTTTAGGGTTTAGGTTTTAGGTTTAGGGTTCAGGTTTTAGTTTAGGGTTTAGGGTTTTGGTTTATTTTTTTTAACAGAGAATAAATTTAGATTCATCATTTCTTCTTTTTGATTTCATTAACCAAGTAACACACCAAGTTTTCTAAGACATAGTCAACATCATAGATAAAAATGAGCAAGCATAGAGTAAATCAAAAACCGTACATAATTAGAGCCATCTTTCCTGTAAAGACATAGTTCCATAAGTAGCAGATCAAATAGGTCATTCTTTAGTTTCTCCAGTTCCCATCAGAACCAACCCATCCTCTCGAGTTGCGAGATCAACCATCATATCCCGATCTCTTGCTCCACAACCAAGGTTGTTGTGCTCCTCCCACCTCAATAACCACCCGCTCTAACCTCTCCTATCCAACGGCCTGGATCCCCACCACCATGGTGATCGCGCCTCAGCCTTGCTCATACGATCTAGGCGAGCTGGTTGGCGGTGATGTTTCATCAAGGTTACATTCTTAAGGTTTAGGTTTAGGTTTGGTTTATTAGGTTGTAGGTTTTAGGTTTATTTTTTTTTTGTTTAGCTACTTTAGGTTTTGGTTTAGGGTTTGGGGTTTAGGGTTTATGGTTTAGGGTTAGGGTTTAGGGCTTAGGGTTTAGGGTTTACGGTTTAGATTTTTTTTTGGGAAAGACAGAATTTTATTACCATAAAAGAAAGAGATATTATGTCCTTAAAAGGGGTAAAGCTCTAAAATTCTACTATTGTTAAAGCTACAAGAAACCTAAAGAGCTAGACTCCCATCTAAGTACATTAGAAAAGAAAAGAAAACATAACAGAAAATAGAATAGCTAAAAAGCACAACAGAAAATGACACATAGTATGACTAAAACAAATCTTGAAATTAGTAAAAGGTTGAGTCAGCAATAGTTCATGATTCCTTTGAGAAAGCAAGATAAGCAAGATCCACAACAACAACGCTTGGCTTGATTGAGTAATGACATTCCCTTTGTAATTTCGAACCTGTAAAAGAAATCTGTAAAACGCTACAAAGGAAAAAGTCATAGCTAAAAAGGATTATAATAAAGAGAGGAAAAGGAGAGAGTTGAGAAAGAGTAGGCTTAGGCTCAGTTAGGATCATCTCAAGGGACAACAATATATATGACCATCCAAACTTTATAAAGAAGGGTTACAATCATATGTAATGATACCAACGAGAGAGAAGAGATAAGTAGCATCAAATCCATCATAGCAAGCATACCTGATACAAGCAAACATTTAAGGCTAGTAGTCTATAGAGTTCAAGATCCTACACCATTAAACAAAGAGAAATCGGTAGCAACTAGCCATACCAAACAAAAACTACAACAGGAAAATCATAATAAGCCAGAGAGAGTATAGAACAAAGTCAGAACACAAACCACAACCATTATCCAAATACCCATCCAAGCTCCAAACCAAGTAAAACTAGAACCAACCGTCAGCAAGCACCAGGCCAATGTTGAATAACAGAGAAACAACCAACCAAACTAAGATAGGATCCCCCAAGCTAAAGTCTTAACATGTAGCAGTCACCATGCCAAACCAGGGTGAACAACCACAAAAGACTAAACAACTCAGAAATGAAACCATCAACTAGCAAAAAGTAATTCTAGTTCAAGAGGAGAACCAACAAACTAACAAATGCAAAAAACAAAATAAAGGCAGAGTATAAACATCTCATCCACCAACAACCAGAGTAACAAGGTAGAGAAGACAATAGCCATAAGGCCAAAAAAGCCAACATAGGCGAAAGATAGAACTTAACCACTAGAACCCAAAAGCTAGAAGTAAAAAATGTAACCCAACTCAAGCCTAAAAGTAAAAATAAGTTTAGGGTTTAGGGTTTAAGGTTTAGGCTTTAGGGTTAGGGTTTATAGTTTAGGGTTTGGTGTTTAAGCTTTAGGTTTTAGGGTTTTGATGGTTTAAGGTTTAGGGTTTAGGGTTTAGGGTTTAGGGTTTAGGGTTTAGGGTTGTAGGGTTTTCGGTTTTAGGTTTAGGGTTAGTTTAAAGTTTAAGGTTTAGGGTTTAGGTTAGTTTAGGGTTTAGGGTTTTTAGGGATTAGAGCTTAGGGTTTAGTGTTTATGGTTTAGGGTTTAGGGTTTAAGGTATAGGGTTTAATTTAAGTTCAGGGGTGTTTTTTTTTTAAAATTAAGTAAATTGGAAGGTTTAGGTTTACTTAGTTTATTTAGTTTCTTTATTTATTTATTTTAGTTTATTTTATTTTTTAGTTTTATTTAGGAATTTTTTATTTAGTTTAGTTTATTTATTTTAGTTTAGGTTTTGTATTTTAGTTTATTTTTTGAGTTTAGGTTTAAGTCTATGTTTACTTTTAGTTTAGTTTTATTTTTATTTTATTTTTTTTAGGTTTAGGTTTAGGTTTTTATTTTATTTTTTCAGGTTTAAGTTTTAGGATTTTATTTTAGGTTTTATTTTTCTAGTTTTGTTTAGGTTTATTTTTAGTTTATTTAATTTTATTTAGTTTAGGGTTTAGGTTTAGTTTATTTTAGGTTGAGATTTAGGTTTTATTCAGTTTAATTTAGGTTCAGGCTTATTATTATTATTTTATTTTAGGTTTACATTTCTTTTTTAGTTTAGGGTTTAGGTCTTATTTTTATTTATTTTTAGTTTTATTTTTTGGTTTATGTTTTTATTTAGTTTTTATTTTATTTTATTTTAGGTTTATTTTATTTTTATTTTAATTTTAATTTTTTATTTTATTTAGGTTTTTTTATTATTAGGTTTATTTCCATTTTTAATTTATTTTAGGTTTTAATTTATTTTATTTTAGTTTAGTTTTTATTTTTATTTTATTTGATTTTTTTGTTTAGGTTTAGGTCTAAGTTTTAGTTTAGTTTTTTATTTTATTTTATTTTATTTTTTATTTAAGTTTAAATTTTCTTATTTATTTTATTTTTATGTTTTATTTAGTTTAGGTTTAGATTTTTAGGTTTTTAGGATTTAGGTTTTAGGTTTATAGTTTAGGGTTTCAAGTTTAGGGTTTTGGTTTAGGGTTGTAGGTTTTATGATTTAGGGTTTAGGGTTTAGGGTTTATGGTTTAGGGTTTATGGTTTAGGGTTTAGGGTTTTATAGTTTAGGGTTTAGTGTTATTTTTAGGGTTTAGGGTTTTTTATTTTTATTTTTGTTTTTTATTTATTTTTTATTTTTTTTTAAAATAAGTAAACTCTTAGGTTTAGGTTTATTTAGTTTATTTAGTTTTTTTTATTTTTTTTAGTTTATTTAATTTTTTTTATTTTTATATAGGTTTATTTTTATTTTTTACTTAGTCTAGTTTATTTATTTTAGGTTTATTTATTTTAGTTTAAGTTTTTTATTTTAGTTTATTTTTTCAATTTAGGTTTAGGTTTTAGTTTAGTTTTATTTTATTTTGTAGGTTTAGGTTTTATTTTTTCTTTTTATGTTTAGGTTTTGGTTTTTATTTTATTTTTCTAGGTTTAGGTTTTAGGTATTTATTTTAGGTTTATTTTAAGGTTTTATTTTTTTAGTTTCGGTTTAGTTTATTTGTAGCTTATTTTATTTTATTTTGTTTAGGTTTAGGGTTGGGTGTAGGTTTAGTTTTAATTAATTTTATCTTATTTTATTTTAGTTTAGGTTTAGGTTTATTTTATTTTTATTTTATGTTTATGTTTTTTTAGTTTAGGGTTTAAGTTTTATTAATTATTTTTGGTTTATTTTAGGTTTAGGTTTTATTTAGCTTTTATTTTATTTTCTTTTATTTTAGGTTTAGTTTTATTTTAATTTGGTCTTTTCTTTTTTAGTTTAGTTTAAATTTTATTTATTTTATTTTAGGTAGTTTTTATTTTTATTTTATTTTATTTTCTTTTTAAGGTTTAGGTTTAGGTTTTAGTTTTGGTTTTTTTTTGTTTTTTTATTTTAGTTTAGCTTTATTTTTTTATTTTATTTTTAGGTTTTATTTAGTTTAGGTTTAGGTTTTTAGCTTTTCAGGGTTTAGGGTTTTGGGTTAATTTAGGGTTTAGGGTTTAGGGATTAGGGTTTAGGATTTAGGGTTTAGGGTTTATGGTTTAGAGTTTAGGTTTAAGGGTTTAAGGTTTAGGTTTTAGGGTTTATGGTTTAGAGTTTAGGGTTTTTGGGTTTAGGGTTTAGGGTTTAAGGATTATGGTTTAGGTTTAAGGCTTAAGGTTCAGGTTTTAATTTAGGGTTTATGATTTTTGGTTTTTTTAATAGGGAACAAATTCAGATTCTACATTTCTTCTTTTCATTACATCAATAAGTAACACATCAAGGTTTCTGAGACGCAAGAGACAACATAGATCAAAATTTAGCACGCATAAAGCAAATCAGAAACCCTAGATTACTAGAATAGTCTCTAATGTAAAGACAGTTCCATAAGCAGCAGATCAGATCAGCCGTTCTTCAATTTCTCCAATTCCCATTAGAACCACCCAAGCCTCTCGAGTTGTGGGATCCACCATCATATCCCCGATCTCTCCCTCCACCACCATGATGGTTGTAACCTTCGTCGGTCCTCCCTCCATAAGCACCACTTTGAGACCACCACCTCCATATCCACCACACCTCAGATCCCCACCACCCGTGATAATAGCCACCTCCTCCTTTGCATCTATCACCAGATCTAGACTTAGCCTGGTTGACAGTGATGTTCTTATCATAAAGGTTTTGCATATTCTTAGGGTTTAGGTTTATGTTTAGGTTTATTGGGTTTTAGGGTTTAGGTTTAGTTTTAATTTATTTAATTACTTTAGGTTTAGGTTTATGGTTTGGGCTTCAGGGTTTAGGGTTTATGGTTAGTGTTTAGGTTTTAGGGTTTAGGGTTTTAGATTTTATGCTTTTACACTTTAGGGTTTACGGTTAGTGTTTAGGGTTTAGGATTTAGTGTTTATGCTTTATGGTTTAGGGTTTTTTGGGTTTAAGGTTTAAGGTTTAGAGTTTAGAGTTTTAAAGTTTAGGGTTTAGGGTTTAGGGTTTAGGGTTTAGGGTTTAGCATTTAGGGTTTTAGGGTTTAGGGTTTTTTTATGTGTGTGGGGGGGGGGGTGGGTGGGGAGGGGAAGTTATAATTTTATTACCATAGAAGGAAAAAATTACAATGTCCTTAAAAGTAATAAAGCTTTAAAATTATACTCCTCTCAGAGCAACAAGAAACCTAAAGAGCTAAACTCCCATCAAAGTACATTAGAAAAAGAAAAATATAACAAAACAAAAGAGGAAAAACTATAGCTAAAAAGCATAAGGGAAAAAGACACAGATTAAGACTAAAATATATCCATAAAATAGTAAAAGAATGACTCAGCAATAGTTCATGATTTCTTTGAGAAAGCAAGATAAGCAAGATCCACAGCAACAGCACTTGGGTTGACTGTGTAACAACCATTCCCTCTGTAAAGTTCCAACTTATAAAAGTAATCTGCAACACACTACAATGGCAAAAGTCATAGCTAAAAAGGATAAGGATAAATAGAGGAAAATGAGATAGATGAGAAAGAGAATGCTCTGGCTTAGTTAGTATCATCTCAAAGGGCAACAATACATATAAGCATCCTAAATTCATAAAGAAGGGTTACAATCAGATGTAATGCTACTAACCATAGAGAAGATGTGAGTAATATCAAAGCCATTATAGCCAGCATACTTGATACAAGCTAACATCTAAGCCCAACAGTCCATAGAGTTCCAGATCCTGCACCATTTAAT
This sequence comes from Cymbidium sinense, assembly GCA_021442155.1. NCBI lineage: Eukaryota > Viridiplantae > Streptophyta > Magnoliopsida > Asparagales > Orchidaceae > Cymbidium > Cymbidium sinense. The sequence goes on along the minus strand of JAKCPB010001588.1, from coordinate 41,950 downwards.
AAAGATCAACTAACTAGCAACCAACTAGCAGCCAAACCACAAAAAAAAAATCACAACAGACTAATCATAATAACCTAGATAGAGGCTAGAATGAAGTCAAAAACACCAATAACAACCATTATCCAAATACCCATCCAAGCTGTAAACCATGGAAAACATAGTACCAGTAGTCAGCAACCACTAGACCTATGCTAATTAATAGCGAAATAGCCAAGAAAACCAAGATAGGATCCCTCAAGCTAAAGTCCCAACAAGTAGCACTCTCCAAGCCAAACTAGGGTGAGCAACCACAAATGACTAAACAGAAATGAAACCATCAACTGAAGGAACATAAGCTACGCAAATCAATAGAAGACAAATAGTCACACAAAAGGGGCCAAAGGAAGCCACCAACCACCAGAAACCAAAAAGTCCAATCCAAAAAGATCAACAAAGGTTGGATTGACAAAATAAAAGGCTCTAGCAAATTTTCCAAGAATAAGGAAAAGATCAATAAGGAAAAAAAATCAACCAACCAAGATTCAAAGGACAACTAAAAGTCCTCCAACCAAACCAACAACATAAATCAGCCATAAGGCAACCACCAGAGAACAACCCATAATAAGTAACCAACAAAGGAAGCATCCCCAGTAGCCAAGAAAAAGTATAAAACTAATAAAGAAGCATACAATAGAGGTCTAAAAGAAGCACAACAACCATAGAAAGGCAATAATAGTAGCTAACCAGGACTTGCCAAAAAACTAAACTTCCCTAGCAACAAATACTAACGAGAAGCATAATAAACACAAAATGTCTGCAAATAATGCACCCAGAGGCTAACCTCGGAGAATTACCAAATGCAAAACTAAAAAGAAAGATCCGATAATAAATAATATAAGAACTAGGAGCAAAAAAAGTAGGAAATTCTACAAAAGAAGGTTAAAAAGGCAACAACCAATAGTAGTTCCCACTAGGAAGGCCACTCACCCAACCATGAAAAATTAGAAAAATGTAATTCGAGTTCAAGAGGAAAGCCAACAAGCCAACTAGTGCAAAAAATAGAATAAAGCTAGAGCAAAATCATCTCATCCACCAACAACCAGTAACAAGGAGAAGACAAAGACCACCAGCCAACCAGTGGAAAGACAAGAACCACCAAGTAGCAACCATAAAGACAACCTAAAAACTAGAGGTAAAAAACATAACCCAGCTCAGGCCAAAAAGTGAAAATAACTTTAGGGTTTAGGGTTTAGGGTTTAGGTTTTGAGGGTTTAGGGTTTGGTTTTAGGGTTTAGGGTTGTAGGGTTTAGAGTTTAGGGTTTAGGGTTGTAGGGGGTTTAAGACTTAGGGTTAGTTTAAGGTTTATGGTTTAGGGTTTAGGTTAGTTTAGGGTTTAGGGTTTATGGATTTTTTACATTTAGGGTTTAGGGTTTAGGGCATTAGGGTTTAGGATTTAAGGTTTAGAATTTCTTTACAGTTTAGGGTTTCAGGTTTAAGGTTTACTTTACGTTTAGGGTTTTTTTAAAAAAAATTAAGTAAATTGGTAGGTTTAGGTTTATTTAGTTTGTTTAGTTGATTTTTTATTTATTTTTATTTACTTTATTTTTTATTTTATTTTGTATTATTTTTAGCTTTTATTTAGTTTTGTTTATTTATTTTATGTTTATTTATTTTATTTTATGTGTTTTATTATAATTTATTTTTTAGGTTTAGGTTTAGGTTTATGTTTATTTTTTATTTTAATTTTATTTTTTTAGGTTTAGGTTTTATTTTTTAGTTTTAGGTTTAAGTTTTAGGTTTTTTTTTTGGGTTTAGCTTTTATGTTTTTACTTTAGGTTTATTCTTAGATTAATTTTTTTAGTTTAGGTTTAGTTTTATTTTTAGTTTATTTTATTTTATTTAGTTTAGGGTTTAGGTTTAGTTTTTTTAGGTTTAGGTTTAGGTTTTATTTATTTTAGTTTAGTTTATTTTCATTTAGGTTTAGGTTTTTTTAGTTTAGGGTTTAGGTTTTATGTTTTATTTATTTTTAAGTTTATTTTTTAGGTTTAGGTTTTAACATAGTTTTTATTTTACATTTATTTTATTTTTATTTTACGTTTATTTTATTTTTATTTTACATTTAGATTTTATTTTATTTAGGCTTTTTATTTTTAAGGTTTATTATATTTCTTAGTTTAGTTTGGGTTTTTATTTATTTTATTGTATTCTAGTTTTAGTTTGTTTACTTTATTTTATTTTTATTTTTAGGTTTTGGTTTAGGCTTTAATTTAGGTTATTTATTTATTTTTTTATGTAGGTTTAGGATTTTTATTTATTTTATTTTTAGGTTTTATTTATTTTAGGTTTAGGTTTTAGGTTTTTAGGATTTAGGGTTTAGGGTTTAAGGTTTAGGTTTAGGGTTTAGGGTTTAGGGTTTAGCATTTTAGATTTTAGGATTAGGGTAGTCTTAGGTTTTAGGGGTTTAGGGTTTAGGGTTTAGTTTAGGATTTAGAGCTTAGGGTTTGGGGTTTAGGGTTTAGGGTTGCAGGTTTAGGGTTTAAGGGTTTTTTTTTAATTAAGTAAATTGGTAGGTTTAGGTTTATTTAGTTTATGTATTTTATTTTTTATTTATTTTAGTGTTTTTTATTTTTTATTTTTATTTAGGTTTATTTTCATTTTTATTTAGTTTAGTTTATTTATTTTAGGTTTACTTATTTTGGTTTAGGTTTTTTATTTTAGTTTATCATTTAGATTTAGGTTTAGGTAGGGATGTGCATAATTTGATTTAAATCAAAATTGATTACCAAAATTTTAAATTTGAATCAATTTTTAATTTTATTTTGGATTTTTTTTTATTTTAAATTTGATTTTGGATTATGGATGATTTAAAATTTATAATTAAAATCAAAATCCAAAATTTAGCCCATTAGATTTATCATGATAATGGATATTACAAACCCTAGGCTATGGCAAAACTCAAAAGCGAATATGCGATTAGGTTAGGGAGGAGAAAGGGAAAAGCTGCAATGGCAATCCATCGCCATGGCCATGGGCTAGTTCTCTACTTCTATAGTTCTCTTCAACTTTTGTTCAACACTTCGACTCTTCTTTTTATGACATTTTCATTCTTCATGATTCTTACATTTCTTCTCTTCACCCTTTTCGGCTCTCGTCATCTCTTAGGGCAAGGAATTCTCCCTTCTTCTCTAAGTTTTCTCTCTTCGGTCTATCTCGATTCTCATTCTCAGGATTTGGTGGCTGTGGTTTTTTATAGCATTCAACAATGAGGTTTTGTCTCGATTCTCATGGATTCTTTTATGATGTTTAGTGTTTTCGCTTTGGAGACTTGGAGAGTTTGGAGTTATTTACTATTCCATATGCAACTCTTCCAATATATTCTTTATCATGTTTCATTTATTTTGAAATGGTATTGAATCCCTCTTATAGTCTTATTTATTTTGTTGTCCTGTTTCCTGATATTTGCTTCTTGGTCGGTGGTGCTAGATGTGGTGTTCTTCCTGCTGCATTGGTGGTGGCTTTGATGGTTATTTCTGGATGCCCTCTTTGTCTACCTATGGTTTTCCTCTCTCTGTTGCTGCTTATATTCTACTATTTTGCTATTAAACTATTTGGGTGAAGGTTTTGTCTTTGGGCTATTGTTGATGTTATGCCTTTGGGCTGCTGTTGTTGTTATGCCTTTGGGCTGCTATTGATGTTATGCCTTTGGGCTGCTGATGTTGTTATGCCTTTGGGCTGCTGTTGTTGTTATGTCTTTCACTTTGGGTTATTTGTTACTGTTGGGTTGTGTTGTTACCTATTCTATTCATGATTTGGAGACTTGGGTTGTCAGGTTCCTATTCAATCTGGAGGCGGTTATAGTTTGTGTTCTGTGGTATTACTTATCGGTTGAAATCTAAATGGAGTAATGGATTATTTTATTATCCCTATGGCTTTCCTCTCTCTGTTGCTGCTTATATTGTACTATTTTGCTATTAGCCTATTTGGGTGGAGGTTTTGCCTTTGGGCTGCTGTTGATGTTATGTCTTTGGGCTGCTGTTGTTGTTATGCCTTTGGGCTGCTATTGTTGTTATGCCTTTGGAGTTTGGGCTATTGTTGATGTTATGCCTTTGGGCTGCTGTTGTTGTTATGCCTTTGGGATGCTGTTGTTGTTATGCGTTTGGAGTTTGGGCTATTGTTGATGTTATGCCTTTCTTTGTTATTGTTTGCCTTTAGTTTTACTGTTGGGTTGTGTTGTTACCTATTCTATTCATGATTTGAGACTTGGAGTTGTTCACTATTTAATGGAGGTTTAGTTTGTGTTAGTATTGCTCGGTTGAAATCTAAATGGAGTAATGGATTATTTTATTATGCTGGAGTTGTTTTGAGTAATTTCTTATTATGGGCAGGTTATGTAGTTTCTAACTTTCTGTTATGTTGGTATTGCTTATTTTATTATGAGGTAACATTTAATTTTAATTGGATGTTTATTTAGACTTTAGGAATTTAATTTAGGATGTTTGGCGGTGCTTTTGTCAATGATGACTTTGATGTTACATTTCATTTACTACTGCTGGTAGCATTATATGTGATTGTCACCCTCCAATTTGGAGTTTGGATGCTCACATATTATGTTGCTCTTAGTAATTTTTTAACTGAGCCTGAGCCTTTCTTTTCTTTTGAATTTTACTTTCATTTTGTAGTCTCTCTTTTGTTTAATCTCCTATTTCTAATCATAATAAAATATTCCACCCCAGATCCAATTGCCACAAAGTACATTTGTAGAGTTAGCTGCAAGCATAAACAATTTAGTATTTCAAGCCATTAATCAAAAACTATGAGCATTGAACTAGGTAGTAAACTTTAGTTAGATTTTTTCTTAAAAAAGTTCTTATATTTATTATGTTTGTTGATTTACCTCTTTTAGATCTTTTAATATTGCTTTCAGTTCAATAACCACTTATATTTGTGTTTTGTAAATTATAATTTCAGCTGATAAAGAAATATGCAAAGGTTAAAAAAAACACTTTTATGGGTTATAATGGAACTCTTTCATCGAATGCGGATAATCTTGATCATGCTTCCTTTTAAAATGTCGAAGAGAATTAGAGAAACTAAAAATGTTTATGAATTATGAATGTTTATTAATATTTATGAATACTTATTTATGTAATTATAATCCTTTTAAATATGGAATGTTTATGAATGTTTGTAATATTGCAATTGAAAATTTTCTTTTTGTTAGCATATAAATTTTATTGGATTAATGGCAATTGGCAAATGTTTTATGTTATTAAAAATGGTCTGAAAGAAAAAGATGTTTGAAGAAATGTATTTCATCACATTTTAGGTGTTAATGTGCGATGTTAATTAGTGCCGTTTAAGTAATATATTTAATATTTATTTTTTCAAATCAAATATAAACCTATTTCAAATATGAGTATATTGTTTCAAAAAATATAAATCATAAAGGAATTATATTAGTGGAAGTGTGGAACTGGAAACAAAAAAATCATGAAATCTACATTTTAATTAAATAGGTTTTTTTTTTATTTTTTTGGTTTTAAAATTGAACCAAAATCAAAACTTTTGGATTGGATTGGTTTAGTATTATATTAAATCTTATAGGTTATTTTGTTTTGTATTTCAATAGATTACCAAATTTCAAAGCGATTTTGAATCAGGTTTAGGTTTAGGTTTAATTTTTATTTTAGTTTTATTTTTTTATTTTAGATTTTATGTTTTTATTTTTAGATTTAGGTTTAGGTTTTTATTTTATTTTTTAATGATATTTTATTTTTATTTTAGGTTTAGTTTTTATTTTATATTGGATTTTTATTTTTAGGTTTATTTTATTTTTTAGTGTAGTTTAGGATTTTATTTATTTTATTTTAGTTTAGTTTTTATTATTTTATTATATTTTATTTTTAGGTTTAAGTTTAGGTTTAAGTTTAGGTTTAAGTTTGGGTTTTTGTATTTATTTTTTCAGGGTTTATTTGGTTTAGTTTTAGGTTTTTTAGGTTTTTATGTTTTTAGGGTTTAGCATTTAGGGTTTTGGGTTTTGGGTTTAGGGTTTATGGTTTAGGGTTGTAAGTTTTTGGATTTAGGGTTTTAGGCATTAAGGTTTAGGGTTTAGGGTTTAGGGATTTTAGCATTTTGGGTTTAGGGTTTAGGGTTTAGGGTATAAGTTTTAGGGTTAGGGTTTATGTTTTCATGTAGGGTTTATGGTTTAGGGTTTATGGTTTAGGGTTTAGGGTTTAGGTTTTTGGTTAAGGGTTTATGTTTTAGTTTAAGGTTTAGGGTTTATGGTTTTTTATCGGAGAACAAATTAAGATTCAACATTTCTTCTTTTCGATTTCATCAACCAAGTAGCACACCAAGCTTTCTAAGACATAAGCAATGACATAGATAAAAAATGAGCACACATAGAGCATATAAAAAACTCTAGATAACTAGAATCATATCTACTATAAAGACACAGTTCCAAAAACACCAGATTAGTTTGGCCATTCTTTAATTTTTCCAGTTCCCATCAGAACCACCCCCACCTCTCGAGCAGCGGGATCCACCATCAAGTCTCTAATCTCTCCCTCTGCCACCACCATGGATGTAACCTCCGTCGCTCCTCCCGCCTCCATGATCACCACCTTCGTGTCCACCAGCACCTCCAAATCCCCTACCAGCACAGTGATAACCGCCGCCTTCGCCTTTGCCTCCAACGCTAGATCTATACTGAGCCTAGTTGATGGTGATGTTCTTTCCATCAAAGTTCTGCCCATTCTTAGGGTTTAGGTTTCAGTTTAGGTTTATTAGCTTTCAGGGTTTAGGTTTATTTTTGTATTTATTTTGTAACTTTAGGTTTATGTTTTTGGTTTAAGGTTTTGGGTTAGGGTTTAGGGATTAGGGTTTTTAGCTTATGGTTCAAGGTTTATGATTTAGGGTTTTGGGTTTTAGGTTTTAGGGTTTAGGGTTTTTGTGTTTAGTATTTAAAGTTAAGGTTTAGGGTTTAGGGTTTAGGGTTTATGGTTTAGGTTTAGTGTTTAAGGGAGTTTAGATTTTGGGTTAGGTTTAGTTAGTTTAAGGTTTAGTGTTTAGATTTAGTTTAGAGCTTAGTGTTTAGAGTTTATAGTTTAGGGTTTAGGTTTAAGTTTAGGTTTAGGTTTTAGTTTAGGTTATTTAGTTTAAGTTTAGGGTTTATAGTTTAGGTTTAGGAGTTTAGGTTTAGTGTTTAGTTTATAGTTGGTTTAGGTTTAGGGTTTAGTTTTAATTTAGGTAGGGTTTAGGTTTTATGATTTTAGGTTTAGGAGTTTAGGGTTTAGGTTTTAAGGGATTAGGGTTTAGGGTTTAAGGTTAGTTTATGGTTTAATGTTTAAAGTTTATGGGTTAGGGTTTAGGGTTTAGGGTTTAGGGTTTAAGGTTTAAGATTTTTAGGGTTTAGGGCTTAGTGTTTAGGGTTGCAGGTTTAGGGTTGAGGGTCTAGGGTTATATGTTTAGGTTTTAGGGTTTACTGTTTAAGGTTTAGGTTTTAGGGTTTAAGGTTTTTAAGGTTTAGGATTTACGGTTTAGGGTTTATTGAGTTTTTTTATTAGTTTCTTTCTTAAATTAAGTAAATCGATAGGTTTAGGTTTATTTAGTTTATTTTTTACTTATTTTAGTTTATTTTATTTTTAATTTTAATTTTATTTTGTTTAGTTTATTTATATTAGGTTTATTTATTTTAATTTAGTTTTATTTTAATTTTATTATTTAAGTTTAGGTTTTATTTTTTATTTTTAGGTTTAGGTTTTAATTTTTATTTTATTTTTTTAGGTTTAGGTTTTAGGATTTTATTTTAGGTTTATTTTTAGGTTTTATTTTTTTAGTTTAGGTTTAGGTTTAGGTTTACTTTATTTTTTACTAAATTTATTTCACTTAGATTTGGTGTAGGTTTAGGTTTAGTTTATTTTATGTTTAGGTTTAGGTTTTATTTATTTTAGTTTTGTTTATTTTAGTTTAAGTTAAGGTTTATTTTATTTTTACTTAAGGTTTAGGTTTTTTTTAGTTTAAGGTTTAGGTTTTATTTTTTATTTATTTTTAGGTTTGATTTTAAGGTTTATTTTTTATGTTTAGTTTTTATTTAGTTTTTATTTTAATTATTTTAGGTTTATTTTATTTTTATTATACATTTAGTTTTATTTTATTTAAGTTTTTTATTCTTGGGTTTATTTTATTTTTTAGTTTAGTTTAGGTTTTTATATATTTTATTTTAGTTTATTTTTATTAATTTATTTTATTTTATTTTAGTTTAGGTTTTCATTTAGGTTTTTATTTTATTTTATTTTATTTAGGTTTAAGGTTTAGGGTTTATTTTATTTTTAGTTTTTATTTAGTTTAGGTTTAGGTTTTTAGGTTTTAAAGGTTTCTGGTTTAGATTTCAGGCTTTAGGGTTTATGGTTTAAGGTTTGAGGTTTAGGCTTTAGGCTTTAGGGTTATAGGTTTTAGGATTTAGGGTTTAGGGTTTAGGGTTTAGGGTTTAGGGCATAGAATTTAGTGTTTAGGATTTAGGGTATAAGGTTTAGGTTTTAGGCTTAGGGTTTATGTTTTAATTTAGGGTTTAGGGTTTAAGGTTAATCATTTTTTCAATAGAGAATAAATTCTTATTAAACGTTTCTTCTTTTTGATTTCGTCAATGAAGTAGCACACCAAGTTTTCTAAGATGCAAGTGATGACATAGATAAAAAATGAGCAGGCATTGAGCAAATCAAAAACCCTAGATAAAGAAAACCATCTCTAATGCACAGACATAGTTCCATAAGCACTAAATCGGATCGATCGTTCTTTAGTTTCTCTAGTTCCCATCAGAACCACCCCCGCCTCTTGAGTAGCGGGATCCGCCATCATATCCCTGATCCCTCCCTCCATCACCACCATATTTGTAACCTCCATCACTCGTCCCTCCTCCATAAATGCCACCTCCATATCAACTAGCACCTTTAGATCCCCCACCACAACGATAACCGTCGCCTCCGCCTTTGCCTCCATGGCTAGATCTAGCCTGAGCCTAGTTCACAGTGATGTTCCTGCCATCAAGGTTATGCTCATTCTTAGGGTTTAGGTTTATGTTTAAGTTTATTAGCTTTTAGGGTTTAAGTTTATTTTTTTATTTATTTAGTTACTTTAGGTTTTGGATTACATTTAGGGTTCAGAGTTAGGGTTTAGTGATTAGGGTTTATGATTTTAAATTTAAGGTTTAGGGCTTAGGGTTTAGGTTATTAGGTTTTAGTGTTTTAAGGTTTAGGTTTATGGTTAGGGTTTAAGGTTTAGGGTTTGAGGTTTAGTGTTTAGGATTTAGCATTTACGGTTTAAGGTTAGCTTTGGGTTTAGGGTTAGTTTATGATTTAGAGTTTAGGATTTAGGGTTTTTGGTTTAGTGTTTAGTGTTTAGGGTTTAGGATTTGGGTTTAGGGTTTAGGTGTAGATTTAGGGTTTAGTTTTAGTGTTTAGGTTAGTTTAGGTTTAGTTTAAGTTTAGTTTATAGTTTTAGTTTAAGTTTATAGTTTTAGGTTTAGAGCTTAAGTTTAGGTTTAGAGTTTAGTACAGTTTAGGTTTAAGGTTTAGCATTTAGGGTTTAGGAGTTTAAGGTTTAGGTTTATAACTTAGAATTTGCGTTTAGGTTTTATAGTTTAGGTTTTATGATTTAGAGTTTAGGTTAGTTATTTAGTTTAAGGTTTAAGTTAATTTTAGTTTAGAGTTTAGGTTTAGTTTAGGTTTTAGTTAGGATGGGATTAGGGTTAGGTTGGTTTTAGTTTAGGGTTTAGGGTTTAAGGTTTATGGTTTTTTAGGGTTTAAGGTTTAGGGTTTAATGTTTAGGGTTGCAGGTTTAGGGTTAAGCGTTTAGGGTTGTAGGTTTAGGGTTTACAATTTAAGGTTTAAGGTTTAGGATTTAGGGTTTAGGATTTAGGTTTAGAAGTTTGATTTTGGGTTTAGGGTTTTAATTTATTTTCTTAAATTGTAAAGTAGGTTTAGGTTTATTTAGTTTATTTAGTTTATTGTTTATTTATTTTAGTTTATTTTATTTTTTATATTTATTTGGGTTTATTTTTATTTTTATTTAGTTCAGGTTATTTATATTAGGTTTATTTATTTTAGTTTTGTTTTAATTTTATTTTATTTTTTAGGTTTAGATTTAATTTTTCTTTTAGATTTAAGTTTAATTTTATTTTTCTTTTTTAAGTTTTGGTTTTAGGTTTAGTTTTAAGTTTTATTTTTTATTTTAGGTTTAAATTTAGGTTTAGTTTATTTTTAGTTTAATTTATTTTATTTAGTTTAGATTTAGGTTTAGGTTTAGTTTATTTTAGGTTTAGGTTTTATTTATTTTAGTTTAGGTTTAGGTTTATTTTATTTTTATTTTAGGTTTAAGTCTTTTTTAGTTTAAGGTTTACATTTTATTTTTTATTTATTTTTAGGTTTTAGTTTAACTTTTATTTTTAGGTTTAAGTTTTTATTTTAGGTTTATTTTATTTTAATTTTACATTTTGTTTGTATTTTATATAGGTTTTTTATTCTTAAGTTTATTTTATTTTCTGGTTTAGTTTAGGTTTTATTTATTTTATTTTAGTTTACTTTTATTTGTAAATTATTTTTCATTTTTGGTTTAGGTTTATGTTTTAATTAAGGTTTTTATTTTATTTTATTTTTTATTAGATTTAGGTTTAGGTTTTACAATTTATTTTATTTTAAGGTTTTATTTAGTTTAGGTTTTAGTTTTTAGGTTTTTAGGATTTAGAGTTTAAGGTTTAGGGTTAGTTTATGGTTTAGGGCTTAAAGTTTGGGGTTTAGGGTTTAGGGTTTAGGGTTATAGGTTTTAGGATTTAGGGTTTAAGGTTTACGGTTTACGATTTTATGATTTAGAGTTTAGGGTTTATGATTTTTTTATAGGGTTTAGGATTTAGCATTTTTAGGGTTTATGGTTTATGGTTTAAGGTTCAGGGTTCAAGTTTTAGGATTAGGGTTTGAGTTATAGTTTATGGTTTAGAGTTTAGCATTTAGGATTTATTGGTTTTTTAGCAGAGAATAAATTCAAATTTAACATTTATTCTTTTTGATTTCATCAAGGAAGTAGCACACCAAGTTTTATATGACACAAGCAGTGACATAGATCAAAAATGAGCTTGCATAGATCAAATAACAAACCCTAGATAACTAGAACCGTCCCTATTGTTAAGACACAGTTCCATAAGTAGTAGATCGGATCGACCGTTCTTCAGATTGCCCAGTTCCAATCAGAGCCACGCCCGCCTCTCGATTAGGTGGATCCTCCATCATATCCCTAATCTCTCCCTCCGCCACCACCAGGGCTATGTCCTACGTCGCTGTCACCTCCATAGCGCCACCTTCATATCCACCGGCACCTCAGATCCCCACCACTACGATAGCGCCTCCCCATCGCCTCCATGGCGGATCTAGGCGAGCTGGTTGGTGATGTTCTGTCGTCAAGGTTACATTATTAGGGTTTAGGTTTAGGTTTATTAGCTTTTGCGATTTAGCTTTATTTTTTTAGTTACTTTAGGTTTAGGTTTATGGTTTATGGTTAAGGTTTAGGGATTAGTTCTTAGGGTTTAGGTTTTTTTAGTTTAAGGTTTTTCAAGTTTAGGGTTACGGTTTCAGGTTTAGTGTTTATGCTTTAGGGTTTAGGGTTAGATTAGGGTTTATAGTTAGTTTAGGGTTTAGGGTTTTATAATTTAGGGTTTAGGGCTTAGGGTTTAGGTTTGGGTTTTGGCTTTAAGCTTTAGGGTTGTTTATGGTTTAGGGTTTAAGATTTAAGGTTTATGGTTTAGGGTTTAGAGCTTAGGGTTTAGGGATATTATTAAGGTTTAGGGTTTAGGGTTGCTGGGTTTAGGGTTTAGGGTTTAGCATTTAGGGTTTAGTGTTGTAGGGTTTATGGTTTAGTATTTAGGGATTAGGGTTTAGGGTTAGTTTAGGGCTAAGGTTTAGGTTATTTTAGGTTTAAGGTTTTGGGTTTAGGGATTAGGGTTTAGTGTTTAGGGTTTGTTTAGGGTTTAGGGATTACGATTTAAGGTTTAAGGTTTAGAGGTTAGGGTTTATGGTTTAGGGTTTAGGGTTTAAGGTTTATGGTTTTTTAGGGTTTAGGGTTAAGGGTTTAAGGTTGCAGGTTTAGTGTTGAGGGTTTAGGGTTATAGGTTTAGGGTTTAGAGTTTAGGGTTTAGGGTTTAGGGTTTAGGGTTTTGGATTTATGGTTTAGGGTTTCTAGGGTTTAGTGTTAAGGGTTTAGGTTTTAGGGGTTTTATTTATTTATTTATTTATTCTTAAATTAAGTAACTCCGTAAGTTTAGGTTTATTTAGTTTTTTTATTTTTTTATTTTTTTAGGTATATTTTCTTTGTGTTTATTTATTTTAGTTTAGTTTTATTTTTATTTTGTTTTTTAGATTTCGGTTCTATTTTTTATTTTTAGGTTTAGGTTTCAATTTTTATATTATTTTTTCGGGTTTAGGTTTTAGGTTTTTACTTTAGGTTTATTTTTAAGTTTTATATTTTAGTTTAGGTTTAGGTTTAGGTTTTATTTATTTTTATTTATATTATTTTATTTAGTTTAGGTTTAGATTTAGATTTAGTTTATTTTAGGTTTAGGTTTAAGTTTTATTAATTTTAGTTTAGTTTATTTTTAGTTTAGGTTTATTTTATTTTGTTTATTTTATTTTTATTTATGATTTAGGTTTTTTTTAGTTTATGGTTTAGGTTTTATTTTTTTTTTTTTTTTTAAGTTTATTTTTTAGGTTTAAATTTTTATTTAGTTTTTATTTTATTTTAATTTAGGTTTATTTTATTTTTATTTTAGATTTAGTTTTCATTTTATTTAGTTTTTATTTTTTTAGGTTTATTTTTTATTTAATTTAGTTTATTTTTAAGTTTAGGTTTATGTTTGGGTTTTTATTTTATTTTATTATTTTATTTTATTTATTTTAATTTTAGATTTTATTTAGTTTAGGTTTATGTTTTTAGGTTTTTAGGATTTATGGTTTAGGGTTTAGGGATTAGGCTTTAGGGTTTAGGGTTAGTTTAGGTTTAGGGTTTGGGGTTTAAGGTTTAGGGTTTAGGGTTGTAGGGTTTAGGGTATAGGGTTTAGGGTTTAAGGTTTTAGGGTTTTAGGTTTTATGGTTTAGTGTTTTAGGGTTTAGGGTTTAGCTTTTAGAGTTTATTATTTTGGGTTTAGGGGTTTTAGGGTTTAAGGTTTATTTTAAGATTTAATGTTTACAATTTAAGATTATATGGTTTAAGGATTTTTAGTTTATGGTTTAGGGTTTATGGTTAAGGATTTAAGGTTTAGGGTTTATGTTAGTTTAGGGTTTAGGGTTTAAGTTAGTTTAAGGTTTAAGGTTTAGGTTAGTTTAGGGTTTAGGGTTTAGGGTTTAGGGTTTAGTGTTTAGGGATTAGATTTTAGGGTTTAGGGTTTACGGTTTAGGGTTTAGGGTTTAGGTGGAATCCACATGTTCTAAAATCTAAAAGGAGAGAAATTCTTTAATCTATTAGAATTATTTTTAATAGAAACCAAAAAAGGAGCATGATCAGACAAGGTTCTGCTTAAATGATCTATAGAAGTAATTGGCCATTGAGTAATCCAATGAGTATTAAAAAGAATATAGTCCATTCTTTGCTAAAGTTTAGAGTTTTTTCAAGTTTAATTAGAACCAATATTATCCAAATTACTGTCAAGGATCATATTGGAATATTCTTCCATGGAATGAATATTAGGAGAGCAACCACCATTTCATTCAGAAGAGAAAAAAATATTGTTGAAATCACCACCAACAAACCGAGGTTTATTGACAGAGGTGGCAACATTAGTCAAGTTATCCCAAAGAAGATTTCTACTAGATCTATTACAAGATCATAAACAAAAGAGCCCAAAACACAATAACCACAATAAAAGATTTGAGCATTGACAACTTGACGAAAACATCAAGAATAGAAACGTCTATAAAGTTATTCCAAAAACTCCAAATCTTATTACTAACATTAGAGAAAATTTTGTTGAAACTGACCATTCTAGCAACATGGTTAATTTTATTAGCATGAATAAGTGGCTCAAGAGTAATAAGTAAGAAAATATTATGGATATGACAAAAATTTCTAATATGGTTATGAATAGAGAGAGTCTAGATCTCTAACATTGAAACTAAAAAATTAAACATAAAAAAAGAAAAGGGGGGAGGGGCACAGTAAAAGTTAATTGCGAGAAGAGAGAGAGAGGCCGCAGCAGCTCTAGTGTTTCTTAGTAATTTGGGAGAAAAATTTAAACATTTTTTTCTATTTCGAATATAATGTTTGGAAGCCATTTTCTTTGCCCTTTGAATAATCATCCGAAAAGGATTTAGCAACATTAGTCACAGATTTAGGAGAAATCTCCTGATGAGAAGTGAATTCTCATTCTCCCAAGACACTAGAATTTATTAAAGTAAAATAAGCTTCAGGAATAACAAGGGAGGGAGTAGAAACTGATTTATTAAGAAGGAAAGTGGGAACACCAAACCCTTCCTCTTCATTAGAGAAATTATTTGATAAAAGAAAAACTTTCTGAGAAGCTAAACCATTCTAAATTTGGAATATGGAATCAGTTTATCAACGATTATCATGTGTATTAAAACCATATTCACCATTGAATTAGAATGATGCATAGTATTAAATTCCTCATTTATGTTTTGCATTAAAGCTTCATTTTTATCTATCAAAGCCAACAAGGATGCAAGGATCGAATCAGAGGAAACATAATCCTCATTCAAAATTTTAGAAAATCTATTATTGTTCACATTAGAAGCCTTCAATTGCTTAGAAGAAGTGAAAGGTAAATCAACTTTATTTGGAACATTCAAAGAATCCTTTTTTTTAAAGTAGTTTTTTGATATTTAACAGTGGTTGGCCTAGGGTTAGGAACATAAGTTTCAGTAACAGGGATTTTCTTTTTTAGGTGAGGATGAAGAATGAAATAGTCAGAATTATCGCGCCCATGGGTTTTACAATGAGAACCAAAGACAGGGAAATTTTCAAATTCAATTATTTGCATGTAACCATAATTTTTAGGTCCCAACTATAATTTTTTAGGGTGTCTCTTGGTAATGTCCAATTCAACAAGGATTCTAGCCACTGAAGGATGAGATTTCATAATCGTTGCCTAATCAATTTGTAATGACCAACAAAATAAAGCACCCACAGCAAAAAGGAATTGATTGTTAATGAAATGGATTTGCATATTGGGGAGAGAAGTCCAAATCATAATGATTGAGAATTAAGGTTAGGTTTAGGATTTAGGGTTTAGGGTTTAGGATTTAAGCTTTAGGGTTATTTGGGTTTAGGGTTAATTTAAGGTTTAGGGCTAAATTAGGGTTTAGAGTTTAGGGTTTTAGGGTTTAGGGTTTAGGGTTTAGGGTTTAGAGTTTACTATTTATGTTTTAGATTATAGGGTTTACAATTTTTTAATATTTAGGGTTTAGGGTAGTAGGTTTTTAGTTTAGGGTTTAGGGTTGTAGGTTGTAGGTTTAGGATTTAGTTGAGGGCAGGGTTTAGGGTTTAGGATTTAGGATTTATGGTTTAGGTTTTAGGCTTTAGGGTATAGGGTTTTTATGGTTTAGGGTTAGGCTTTATGTGGTTTAAGGTTTTTTTGTTTTTTTTTTTAAATCCAAGAATTGGTTAGTTTAGGTTTATTTAGTTTACTTAGTTTATTTTTATTTATTTTAGTTTATTTTATTTCTTATTTTTATTTAGGTTTATTTTTATTTTTATTTAGTTTAGTTTATTTATTTTTGTTTAGGTTTTTTATTTTTGTTTATTTTTTAGGTTTAGGTTTAGGTTTGTTTTTGATTTTTGATTTTATTTTTTAGATTTTATTTTTTATTTTTTGATTTAGGTTTTGGTTTCTATTTTATTTTGATTCTAGGTTTAGTTTTTATTTTATTTTGGTTTTTAATTTTAAGTTTATTTTATTTTTTTAGTTTAGTTTAGGTTTTTATTTATTTTATTTTAGTCTAGTTTTATTTTTATTTTATTTTATTTTAGGATTAAGTTTAGGTGAGGTTTAGGTTTAGCTTTAGGTATTAGGTTTATTTTATTTATTTTTTTTAATTTATTTTAGGTTGTTTATTTATTTATTTTATTTTAAGTTTATTTACTAGCGGTTTTGTGTTTTAGGGTTTGTGGATTTGTGGTTTAGTTTAGAGGAGGTTTGATTTAGGTTTAAAGCCTAGGTTTAGGATCTAGGCTTTAAGGTTCAGGGCCTAGGTTTATGGTAGGATTTCCAGTAAGACTTCAGGGCTCAGGGCCCAGTGGCCAGTTTTGTGGCCTGGGTCAGTGGTAGTGGAGGCTCAGTGGCTCAGGAGTTTAAGTGATAGTGTGGTTTCAGTTAGGTTTTCAGTGGAAGCCCAGGTCCAGGGTCCATGTTTTAGTAGTTTAGGTCAAAGCCCATGACTCAGCCTAATCCACTCAGGGTTTGTTGGCCTGGTGGTTGTGGTTAGAGTGGAGAGTAGTTTTGATGTGTTAGAAGGTAGGGTTTTAGAGCCCAGGGAGTCAAAGAGTTGTGGGAGGTCATTCACCCACTCAGTAGGGTGAGATACATGCCTTAGGCTCATTTTGGGTGGTAGAGGTTTTAGATCAGTGGTAGAGTTTAGGCTCAGTTTAAGGGGGGAGTTAGGATTTAGTTAGGGTTTGGATTTAGTGGTCAGGTGTAAGGTTCATGTTTTAGGGTCACATGTCAGGTTTTAGGTTTAGGGTCATGACAGATTTAAAGTGTTTGGTGGGTCTTGTAAAATTAGGTAAAACCCAGAGGTTCGTGATTTTCTTAGTTTTTTTTAGTTTATTTTATTTATTTTATTTTATTTTATCTTTTATTTCTATTTATGTTTATTTTTATTTTATTTAGTTTATTTTAAGTTTATTTATTTTAGTTCGGTTTTATTTTAGTTTACTTTTAGGTTTAAGTTTAAGTTTATGCTTATTTTTTAGTTTACTTTTATTTTTATTTTATTTTTTAGGTTTAGGTTTTATTTTTTAATTTTAGGTTTAGGTTTAGGATTTTATTTTATTTTTTTTGTTTTAGTTTTAGGTTTTTATTTTAAGTTAATTTTTAGGTTTTATTTGTTAGTTTAGATTTAGGTTAATTTTTGGTTTATTTTATTTTATTTAGTTTACTGTTCATGTTAAGTTTATTTTAGGTTTTAAGTTTAGTTTTATTTATTTTAGTTTAGGTTTATTTTATTTTATTTTGTTTACTTTAAGTTTAGGTTTTATTTTCTTATTTAAGGTTTAGGTTTTATTTGTTATTTATTTTTAGGTTTCTTTTTAGGTTTTTTTTTTTACTCATTTTTTTATTTTAGGTTTATTTTCTCTTATTTTTTCATTTAGTTTTTATTTTATTTAGGATATTTATTTTTAGTTGATTTTATTTTTAGTTTAGTTTAGGTTTTATTTATTTTATTTTTTTAATTTTTATTTTATATTTTATTATACTTTTAGGTTTAGGTTTAGGTTTTCATTTTGGTTTTAGTTTTAGTTTTTATTTTATTCTATTTTTTTATTTTATTTAGGTTTAGGTTTTTAGAGTTTAAGGTTTAAGGTTTAGGGTTTAAGGTTTAAGCTTTGGGATTTAGGGTTTAGGGTTTAAGGTTGTAGGTTTTAGGGATTAGGGTTTAGGGTTTATGGTTTATGGTTTAGGGTTTTTGGATTTAAGTTTTAGGGTTTAGGGTTAATTTTATGATTTAACATTTAGGGATAGGGTTTTTTTAATTATTTTTTATTTATTTATATTTAATTTTAAGGTTTAGAGTTTATGGTTTAAGGTTTTAGGATTTTAGTTTTTTTTTAGGATCTGTGGTTCAAGATTTTTTTTAGTTACTCAGGGGTTTAGGTTGCAGTTTGTTTAGGATTTAGGGTTAGTTTTATTATTCTTTTGGGTTTAAGATTTGTGGTTTAGTGTTTAGTTTATGAGGGTTTTGAAAATTCAAACCAGTAGGTTTAGGTTTATTTAGTTTACTTTAAAATTTAAACCAATAGTTTAGGTTTTTTTCTCTTTATTTTATATTTTATTTTTTTATTTTTTATTTTGTTTTTAGTTTAGTTTATTTATTTTATGTTTATTTATTTTAGTTTAGCTTTTTTATTTTAATTTACTTTTAAGTTGTTTAGGTTTAGGTTTATTTTGAGTGAGTTTTATTTTTATTTTATTTTTAGGTTTATGTTTTTAGGTTTAGGGTTTAGAGTTTTAGTGTTTAGGGTTTAGGTTTAGTGTTTAGATTTTAGGTTTAGGTTAGTTTAGTGTTATAGGTTGTGGCCTAGGGTTTAGGGTTAGTTTTAGGTTGGTTTAGCCAGAGTTTAGGATTTTGGGTTTGTGGATTTGGGTTTGGTTTTTTTAATTAAGTAAACCGACAGTTTGCTGATTTAGTTTACTTTGTTTATTTTTTATTTATTAGTTTATTTTATTTTATTTTATTTAAGCATTTCTTAATTTAATTTAGTTTAGTTATTTTAGTTATTATCTTTTTAATTTATTTTGGATTAAGTTTATTTTTATTAAGTTTAATTTTTTAGGTTTGTGGTTAAGATTTAGGGTTTATGGTTGGTTTAGGTTATTGTGTTTTGAGTTTAGGTTTAGGGTTTAGGGTTTTATAGTGTTTAGGTTTGTGGGTTTAGATTTTTGAGTTTTAGGGTTTAGTTTTTTAGGGTTTATATAATGACGCAATTTTATTTTGGAAGTATTGAATGATTTCAATATAATTGATAATCAGTCCAATGTATTTTTTTAAAAGTGGTTTCATGTTTAGGGTTTATGGTTAGTATAGGGTTTAGTGTTTTGGTTAGGGTTTAGAGTTTCAGCCTTTAGGTTTTAAGTAGGGTCCAAGTTTTAGTTTAGGGTCATAAAGTTTTAGGGTTAGGTTTAGTGTCAGGTTTTGGGGTTATTTTAGTTTCATTAGTTTTATTTTATTTTATCTTAGCTTTATTTTATTTTTATTTTATGTTTAACTTTATTTTATTTTAAGTTTTATTCTAGTTTATTTTATTTTTTATTTAGTTTAGGTTATTATTTATTTTATTTTTCTTTATTTATTAGTTTATTTTATTTTATTAATTTATTTTTAGGTTTAGCTTTAGTTTACATTTTATTTTTTTTATTTTATTTTCTTATTTTATTTAGGTTTTAGTTTTATATTTATTTTATATTTAGGTTTTTTTAGTTTAGGTTTCATGATTTTAGTTTTAGTTTCTAAGGGTTTAGGGTTTAGAGTTTAGGTTTAGTGTTTGGGGTTTTAGGGTTTAGGGCTCAGGTTTCATTTAGGGTTTAGAGTTTTAGGATTTAGAGTTTAGCAGGTTTATTTTAGGTTTATGGTTTATGGCTCATGTTTATTAGCTTAGGGTTTAGGGTTTAGTGGTTTTTGTGGTCCGGTTTCTTTATTTTCAAGAGTTAAGGGTCCGTTTTGTTAGGGTTTGGAATTTTTTTTAGTTTTTAAGGTCTGGGGTTGTAGGTTTAGTTTATAGGTTTGGTTTATTTTACATTTGGTTTTATTTAGTTTTATTTTATTTTATTTTTATTTATCTTTAATTTTATGTTATTTTATTTTAATTAGTTTTTATCCAGTCCATTTTATATTTTAGTTTAGTTTAGGTTATTATTTATTTTATTTTAGTTTATTTTATTAGTTTATTTTATTTTATTTTTAGGTTTGTTTAGGTTTCATCTCATTTCATTTTTATATTATTTTATTTAGTTTTTTTTTATTTATTTTTATTTTTTAGGTTTATCTTTAGATTAAGTTTTTTTAGGCTCAAGTAGGTTGCTGGTAAGTAGGGCTCAGTTAGGGCCTGGGGTAAGGTTGAGCAGTGTTAGTGTTAGAGTTTAGTGTTTAGGCTTTATAATTTTTTTTTTGGCTCAGGGTTTAGGGTAGGCTCAGGGCTCATTTTAGTCATATTTAGGGTTTAGCTTATGGCTCAGGGTATGATTATTTGTGTTTAGGCTTGGCCTAATATGGATTTAGGGTTACATATAACTTAGGAAGTTTGAATGATTTAGCATAATTAATAATCCAATCCATGTAATTTTTTAAAGCATAGGGTCAAGGTTCATGGTTAGGATTTGTGGTAGGGTTTTAGGGCTCAGGGTTAAGTTTGTGGTTGGTTTTTGTGGTTTGGGGTTTTAGGGTTAGGTTTAGTGTATAAGTTTAGTGTTGTAGATTTAGGGTTAGTTTAGGTTTAGATTTTATTTAGTTTTTATTTTATTTTATTTTAGGTTTATTTTATTTTATTTTAGGTTTATTTTATTTTTCACTTTACATTTAGTTTTTATTTCTTTTAGGTTTTTTTTATTTAGGTTTATTTTATTTTTTTACTTTAGTTTAGGTTATTATTTATTTTATTTTAGTCTATTTTTATTATTTTATTTTATTTTAATTTTAGGTTTAGGTTTAGGTTTTAGTTTACATTTTATTTTATTTTATTTTAGTTTAAGTTTATTTATTTATTTTATTTTTTAGGTTTTACTTTAATTTATCCTGTAAGTTTTAAGTTTTATCTTTGGGTTTAGGTTTAGTTTTTTTGGTGGTTTTGATTTAGGATTTGTGTTTTAGTGCCTAGGGTTTAGGGTTTAGGGTTTGGGTTTGAAGCACTTTTATTCAAGTATCAATGATTTCAATTAATGATAATTTAGCCATCCAATGTATTTTATTTTTTAAGTTTGTAGGTTTAGGGTTTAGTGTTTAAGGTTTATGGTTTTAGTTTAGTGTTTAGGGTTTAGTTTTGGATTTAGGTTTAGTTTTAGGTTTTTGGTCTGGTTTTAGTTTTATTTTAGGTTCAGTTTAGTTTTTTTTTAGTTTGGTTTATTTTATTTTATTTTATTTTATTTTATTATTTTTTATTTTACATTTTAGTTTTTTATTTTATTTAAGTTTTTATTCTTAGGTTTATTTTATTTTAGTTTATTTATGATATATTTTTTAATTTTAGTTTTATTTTATTTATTTTATTTTATTTTATTTAGTTTAGGTTTATGTTTTAGTTTACATTTTAATTTAATTTATTTTATTTAGGTTTTTTTATTTTATTTATTTTTTTAGGTCTACTTAGTTTAGTTTTTGTTTTTGTGGTTCAGGTTTAGTATTTTTATTTAGTTTAGGGTTGGGTTTTTAGGGTTTAGGGTTTAGTTTTAGGGTTTTGGTTTTATTTTTTAGGTTTATGGTTTTTTGAATTAAGCAAACCACAAGTTAGTTTATTTATTATTTCATTTATTTTAGTTTATTTAATTTTTTTAATTTTATTTAGAATTAATATTTTTATTTACTTTAGTTAATTTTTTTTTTTTTTTTTAGTTTTTTTTGGTTTTTATTTTAGCTTATTTTTTAGTTTTAGGTTTAAATTTATATTTTTTCTTAGTTTAGTTTTATTTTTATTTTTATTTTTAGGTTTAGGTTTTTATTTTTTATTTTTAGGTTTAGGTTTAGGTTTTTATTTTATTTTTTAGGCTTAGGTTTTAGGTTTTTATTTTGGATTTATTTTTGGTTTTATTTTTAGTTTAGGTTTATTTTAGTTTATTTATTTTATTTAGTTTATTTTAGGTTTAGTTTATTCTAGGTTTAGATTTAAGTTCATTATTTAGTTTAGTTTATTTTAGTTTTAGATATCTTTTATTTTGTTTAGTTTTGTTTATCAATTTAGGTTTAGGTTTTATTTAGGGTTTTTAGGGTTTAGGTTGGGTTTAGGTTTAGAGTTTATGGTTTAGGATTTAAGGTTAGATTTAGGGTTTAGGTTTTTTTTTTTTAATTAAGTAAACCGATATGTTTAGGTTTATTTAGTTTATTTTTATTTATTTTATTTATTTTATTTTATTTTTTTATTTAGTTTAGTTTATTTTATTTTAGTTTATGTTTTTATTTTAGTTTATTTTTTTAAGTTTTTTAGGTTTAAATTTATTTATTTTAGTTTATTTTATTTTTATTTTATTTTTAGATTTAGATTTTATTTTTTATTTTTTAAGCATGTTTTATTTTATTTTTTTTTTTAGGTTTAGGTTTTAGGTTTTAATAGGTTTATTTTAGGTTATTTTTAGTTTAGGTATTATTTTTAGTTTTTTTATTTTAGTTTTATTTTATTTTATTTATTTTAGGTTTAGGTTTAGATTATTTTAGCTAGTTTAGGTTTATTTTTTTAGTTTAATATTTTAGTTTATTTAGTTTATTTTATTTTGTTTATTTTAGTTTTGGTTTTTTTAGGTTTATTTTTTATTTAGTTTTTATTTTATATTTTTTAGGTTTATTTTGTTTTTATTTTACATTTTAGTTTTATCTATTTAGGTTTTTTTATTTTAGGTTTATTTTATTTTTTTTTAGTTTAGGTTTTAATTTTATTTTAGTTTAGTTTTATTTTATTTTATTTTATTTTAGGTTTTACTTAGATGTTTTGTGATTAGGTTATTTATTTTATTATATTTTATTTAAGTTTAGGTGTTTTTATTTATTTTATTTTCGGTCTTATTTAGTTTAGATTTAGGTTTTTAATTTTTTAAGAATTAGGGTTTAAGGTTTGGGGTTTAGCATTTAGGGTTTAATTTTGTAGGTTTTAGGGTTTAGTGTCAGGTTAAGGGTTTTTTAGGTTATGATTTATGGTTTAGGGTTTAGGTTATTTTAAGATTTTGTGGTTTTGAGTTTTAGTGTTGTGATTTTAGGGTTTTCAGTTTAAGTTTAGGTTTAGGTTAGTTTGTGGGTTTTGGGTTTTTAGTTTTTTTTTATTTTTTTTTAAATTAAGTAAACTAGTAGTTTAGGTTTATTTAGTTTATTTTATTTTGATGTTTTATTTTTTATTTAATTTAATTTATTTATTTTAGGTTGATTCATTTTGTTTATTTTTAAATTTAGTTTATTTTTTTTTTTTTAGGTTTATGTTAATTTATTTTATTATTTTATTTTTATGTTTTTTTTTTTTTTTTTTTTTTTTAGTTTTATTTATTTATTATTTTATTTATTTTATTTTATTTTAGTTTAGGTTTATTTTTAGTTTATTTTAATTTATTTAGTTTATGTTTAGAATTTATTTATTTTAGTTTATTTTATTTTAGTTTTAGGTTTTTTATTTTATTTTTTTATTTTAAGTTTAGTTTTATTTTTTTTATTTATTTTTAGGTTTAGTTTTATTTAGTTTTTATTTTATTTTTGGTTTATTTTATTTTATTTTAAGTTTAGTTTTATTTTATTTTGGTTTTAAATTTTTAGTTTAGTTTAGGTTTTATTTATTTTATTTTAGTTTAGTTTTATTTTTATATTTTATTTTCTTTTAGTTTAAATTTTAATTTAAGTTTTATTTTATTTTATTTTTATTTTTTTTAGATTTTTTATATTTTATTTTAAGCTTTATTTAGGTTTTTTTTTTTTTATGGTTTAGGGTTTAGGGTTTTTTTTTAGGTTAAGGCTTTAAGGGGTTTTTTTAAAATAATTAAGTAAACCGATAGGTTTAAGTTTATTTAGTTTATTTTTATTTAATTTAGTTTATTTTATTTTTTTAATTAGGTTTATTTTTTTTACTTAGTTTAGTTTAGTTATTTTAGGTTTATTTATTTTAGTTTAGGTTTTTTATTTTATTTTATTTTTTAGGTTTTGGTTTGTTAGTTAAGTTTTACTTTTATTTTATTTTTTAAGTTTTTTGGGTTTAGGGTTTAGGGTTTAGGTTTTTGTTTTAGGGTTTAGATTTAGGTTAGGGTTAGGGTTTAGGGTTTAGGTTTAGTGTTTTATTATGTTTAGGGTTTTAGGTTTATGGTTTAGAGGTTTTGGTTTATAATTTGAAGCACCAACCCATTTTAGAAGTTTGAATGATTTTAATATAATTGATAATGATACCATCCAATGTATTTTTTTTTTTATAGTGTAGTTTGGATCAGGGTTTAGGTTTGGGTTTTTTTAGGGTTTTAATTTAGGGTAGGGTTTATGGTTTTTAGTTTTATTTTAGGGTTAGTAGTGTTGTAAGTAGGGTTAGTGTTTTATTTAGTTTTATTTTATTTTATTTTATTTTTATTTTAGTTTATTTTATTTTTTGTTTTACATTTTGTTTTATTTTATTTAGGTTTTTTTTTATTTATTTTATTATTTATTTTATTTATTTTATTTTTATTTTTTAGTTTACATTTTATTTCATTTTTTTATTTTATTTTATTTTATTTTTTTTTATTTATTTTATTTTAGGTTTATTAGGTTTAAGTTTTAGGTTTGGGTAGTTTTATGGTAGATTTAGTTTAGGGTTTAGTAGGTTTAGGGTTTAAGGTTAGGGTTAGTAGGTTTGTGGTTTATTGTTTAGTTAGGTTTAGTGGTTGGTTAAATTTTAACTATTTAGTATGAATGATTCTGGTTCAGTTTTAGGGTAGGGTTTATGGTTTATATTTTAGGATTTAGGCTCAGGTAGTGGTTTTAGAGTTTGGGTAGGGTTTTTGGGTAGTTTTTAGTTAGTTGAGTTTAGAAGGTAGGTTAGTTTAGGTTTATTTATTTAGTTTATTTATTTTATCTTATTTTATTTTATTTTACATTTAGTTTATTATTTAGCATTTATTCGTTTTATTTTTTTGTAGTTCATTATTTATTTATTAGTAGTTTATTTTATATTTTATCTTTATTTTATTTTTAGGTTTAGGTTTAGTTTACATTTTATTTTATTATTTAGGTTTAGGTTTTAATTTATTTTATTTTTAATTTTATTGGCCTAAGTTTTGTGGTGGGTCAGTGTCAGGGTGTGGATTTTAGAGGGTTTAGGTTTAGGTCAGTGGTTGGAGGGTAGGTCAGTTTAGGGTTTGGATCTAGGCTAGGGCCTGTAGGGTCAGGTCAGATTAGGGTCTGAGTTGCATAGGGTTTAGGGTGGTCAGGTTAGGTTAGTTTTTTGGTTTAGGTTTAGGTTTAGCATTTAGGATTTTAGGGTTTAGTGGTTTGTGGTTTTTTAATCTAAACCTAGGTTTAGGTTTATTTAGTTTATTTTTTATTTATTTTAGTTTATTTTATTTTTTGTGTTTATTTGGGTTTATTTTTAATTTTTATTTTATTTTGTTTATGTATTTTAGGTTTATTTGTTTTAGTTTAGGTTTTTTATTTTAATTTTTTTTTGTTTAGGTTTTATTTATTTTTTTATAGTTTTATTTTTATTTTTTTTAGGTTTAGGTTTTCTTTTATTTTTTAGGTTTAGGTTTAGGTTTTCTTTTATTTTTTTAGGTTTAGTTCTTTTAGGTTTTATTTTAGGTTTATTTTTGGGTTTTATTTTTAGTTTATGTATTTTAGTTTAAGGTTTTTAGTTTATTTTAGGTTTTTAGGTTTATTTATTTAAGTTTAGTTTATTTTAGTTTAGGTTAAGTTTCTTTTATTTTGCTTATTTTAGGTTTAGGGTTTATGTTTTATTTTTTATTTATTTTTAGGTTTAGGTTTTTATTTAGTTTTTATTTTATTTTATTTTATTTTAGGTATTTTTTATTTTTATTTTACGTTTAGTTATTATTTTCTTGAGGTTTTTAATTTTTAGGTTTATTTTATTTTTTTAGTTTAGTTTAGGTTTTTTGCTATTTATTTTTAGTTTATCTTTTATTTTAATTTTATTTTTTTAGGTTTGTTGAAGTTTAGGTTTAGGTTTTATTTGTTTTATTTTATTTTATTTATTTTATATTATTTAGGGTTTTATTTATTTTATTTTTAGGTTTTGTTTAGTTTAGTTTAGATTTTGGTCTTTATATTTATGGTTTATGGCTCATGGTTTAGGGTTTAGGTTTAGGTTTGTTTAGTTTGAGGGTTTTGTTTTGGTCAGGGTTGAGTTTAGTGTTTGGGGTTGTGGTTGGGGTTTAGTGGTCAGTTTTACTTTAGTTTAGGTTTAGGGCCCAGGGTTTGTGGTTTAGGGTTTAGGGTTTAGGGTAAAGGTTTTATTTATTGATTTTTTATTTTTTCATTTTTTTTAAATTAATTAAACTAGTATGTTTATGTTTATTTAGTATATTTTTTATTATAGTTTATTTATTTTTTATTTTCATTTAGATTTATTTATATTTTTAATTAGTTTAGTTTATTTATTTTAGGTTTATTTATTTTAGTTTATGTTATTTATTTTTAGTTTATTTTTTATGTTTAGGGTCAGGTTTAGGTTCATTTTTTAGCTTAGTTTTTTTAATTTTATTTTATTTTTAGGTTTTGATTTTTTATTTTTTTATTTTAGTTTAGGTTTAGATTTTAATTTTATTTTATATTAGTTTAGGTTTATTTTAGTTTATTTTATTTTATTTAGTTTAGGTTTCTTTAATTTATTTTAGGTTTAGATTTAGGTTTTTTTAGTTTAGTTTTGGTTTTATTTTTTTATTTATTTAGGTTTATTATTTTTAGTTTTATTTAGTTTTATTTTATTTTATTTTATGTTTCTTTTATTTTATTAGTTTATTTTATTTTATTTAGGTTTTTTTTATTTTTTAGTTTAGTTTAGGTTTTATTTATTTTATTTTAGTTTATTTTTTATTTTTATTTTATTTTCTTTTAGGTTTAGTTTAGTTTAGGTTTAGTTTTAGTTTTTTTTTATTTTATTTTTTATTTTCATTTATTTTGTTTAGATTTATTTATTTATTTATTTTAGGTTTTATTTAGTTTTTTAGGTTTTAGCTTTTGATTGGGTTGGGTTTAGTGGTCTGGGGTTTAGGTTTATTTTTTGGGTTTAGGGTTTCAGGTTTTAGGTTTAGGTTTTTGTGGTTTAGTTTAGGCTTTTTAGGGTTTAGTTTAGGGTTTAGTTTGGTTTTAGTTTTTATAGTTGAGGATTTAGGTTTAGGGTTTTGGTTTTAGGTTTAGGGTTCAGGTTTTAATTTAGAATTTACTTTTTTTGGTTTTTTTTATTAGAGAAATCAGATTCAACATTTCTTCTTGTTTATTTAATTTTTTTATTTATTTTAGTTTTTTTTATTTATTTATGTTTTATTTTAGTTAGTTTTATTTATTTTAGTTTATTTATTTTAGTTTAAGTTTATTTTATTTTATTTTTAAGTTTAGGTTTATGTTAGTTTATTTTTAGTTAAGTTTTATTTTTTGTTTTATTTTCAGTGTAGATTTATTTTTTTTTTACTTTTAGGTTTAGGTTTAGGTTTTTTATTTTATTTTTAGGTTTATTATGGTTTTATTTGAGGTTTATTTTAAGTTTTATTTTTAGTTTAGTTTTTTTTTATTTATTTTGTTTATTTAGTTTAGTGTTTAGGTTTAGTTTTTTTGGTTTAGGTTTAGGTTTTATTTATTTTAGTTTAGTTTATCTTATTTTAGTTTAGGTTTATTTTATTTTGTTTATTTTAGGTTTTTTTTTTAGTTTATGTTTTTTATTTTTTTTTATTTTTTTGTTTTATTTTTTTGGTTTATTATTTATGTTTAAGTTTTTATTTTAATTTATTTTAGGTTTATTATATTTTTATTTTAGGCTAAGTTTTTATTTTATTTAGGTTTTCCATTTTTTTTTAGTTTAGTTTAGGTTTTATTTATTTTTTATTTTATTTTATTTTTATTTTTTATTTTATTTTCTTTTTAGGTTTAGGTTTAGTTTAGATTTAGTTCATGTTTTATTTTATTTTTTGTTTATATTTTATTCATTTTATTTTATTTAGGTTTTATTTAGTTTAGTAGTTTAGCTTTTAGTTTAGTGTTTGTTTAGGGTTTAGGGATTAGATTTTTTTAGGATTTAGTTTTTTAGGTTTTTATGATTTAGCGTTTAGGGTTAGACTTTAGGCTTTAAGTTTAGAGTTCATGTTTTAGTTTAGGGTTTAAGGTTTTTGGCTTTTTCTTTTTTCTTTTTTTTTTATAGAAAACAAATTCAGATTCAACATTTCTTCTTTTATTTGTTTACTTTATTTATTATTTTTTATTTATTTTATTTATTTTATTTTTTTTTTTTTTTAATTTTATTTATGTTTATTTTTATTTTATTTAGTTTAATTTATTTATTTTGGTTGATTTATTTTAGTTTAGATTTTATTTTAGTTTATTTTTTTATGTTTAGTTTAGGTTTATTTTGGTAGTTTTATTTTATTTTTAGTTTAGGTTTTATTTTTATTTAGGTTTAAGTTTAGTTTTTATTTATTTTTATTTAGGTTTTAGGTTTTATTTTAGGTTTATTTTTAGGTTTTATTTTTGGATTATGATTATTTTATTTTAGTTTATTTTATTTTATTTAGTTGGTTTAGGTTTATTTATTTTAAGATAAGGTTTAGGATTTTATTTTATTTTATTTAGTTTATTGTAGTTTATTTAGGTTTATTTTATTTTTTATTTTATTTTATGTTTATTTTATTTATTATTTTATTATTATTTTTTTATTTTAGTTTTATTTAGGTTTTATTTGGTATATTTGATTTTATAGTATTTTATTTTATTTATGAGTTTATTTTATTTAAGTTTTATTTTTAGTTTTAGTTTTATTTTATTTAGTATTTTATAGTATTTACATTTATATTTAGTTTTGGTTATAGATAAGTTTTATTATTTTATATATGTTTATTTAGTAGGTTGGTAGGTTAGTTTTAGGTAGAGTGTAGGGTTTGTGGTCAGGGTTAGAGACAGGGTAGCTCAGGGTTGTGTGGAGTTTAGGTCATTTTGGGTTTGGATCTTAGGGAGTGGTGTGGTTTTTGGGTTTTAGTTTGGCCTAGGTAGGTCAGGTTTATTTTATGGTTTATGGTTTAGGTTTTGGATTTAGTATTGTATATTTAAGTTTTTATTTTATTAACAAACCGACAGATTTAGGTTTATTTCATTTATTTTTTATTTATTTTAGTTTATTTTTTTTATTTTAATTTAGGTTTATTTAGTTTATTTAGGTTTAGGTTTAGATTTATGTTTATTTTAATTTTTTTTTAATTTTTTTAATTTTTTAGATTTAGGTTTTAATTTTATTTTAGTTTTTATTTTATGTTTTATTTTAGGTTTTATTTTTTTTAATTTAGCTTTTTTTATTTTTAGTTTATTTTATTTTATTTAGTTTAGGTTTAGTTTAGTTTATTTAAGATTAGGTTTAAGTTTTATTTATTTTGTTTATTGTATTGTTTAGTTTAGGTTTATTTTTTATTTTGTTTATTTTATTTTATGTATTTTTTTAGTTTAGGGTTTTGGTTTTAATTTTTTATTTATTTTAGGTTTTATTTTAATTTTATTTTTAAATTTAAGTTTTTTTTTATTTAGTTTTTATTTTATTTATTTAGGTTTATTTTATTTTATTTTAGTTTCATTTTATTTGATTTTATTCCAAGTTTTATTTAGTTTAGTTTTTTATTTTATTTTATTTATTTTATGAGTTTATTTTTTTATTTTATTTAGTTTGTTTAGCTAGATTTTATTTATTTATTTAGGTTTTTTATTTTATTTATTATAAGGTTTTTTTAGGTTTTGTGGTAGTTTAGGGTTTAGAGTTTGGGGTTTTTATGGTCATGGCTCAGGTAAGGCTCAGTGGTTTGTGGTTAGTTAGGTTTAGGGAGTTTAGGGCTCAGGGTTAGGTTAGGGTTAGGGTATGGTATGATTTAGGAGGGTAGGTTATTTTGGGTTAATAGGGAGGAGGATTTAGGATTTAGGGAAGCATAAGGTCAGGTAGGGTTTTTATAGTTTAGTTTAGGGCATATGGTTTAGGATTTTTTTTTTAAAATTAAATGGCAGTTTAGATTTTATTTTGTATTTTTTATTTATTTTTAGTTTATTTTTATTTTTTATTTTTTATTTAGGTTAATTTTTTTATTTTATTTAGTTTAGTTTATTTATTTTAGGTTTATTTATTTTAATTTAGGTTTCTTATTTAGTTTAGGTTTAGTTTAGGTTTATGTTTATTTTTTTGTTTAAATTTTTTTTTCGGTTTAAGTTTTATTTTTTATTTTAAGGTTTTTGTTTATGTTTTTATTTTATCTTTTTAGGTTTAAAATTTTAGGTTTATTTTTAGAGTTTTTTTGTTAGTTTAGGTTTAGGTTTTGGTTTTTTGAGTTTAAGGTTTAGGTTGTATTTATTGTTTATTTTTATGTTTATTTTTTAGGTTTAGGTTTTTATTTTATTTAAGGTTTTCTGCCATGATCCTTCAAGATCTTTGATGGCAGTTGGAACCCATAATAACACATTGCACACTTTAGAGCCTGTTGTTGCAACACTAAGGAAGGTTTGCAAGTTGCAAAGGACAACTCAAGGAGGGTGACACCAAAGAAGATGATCTCAGATTTGCCCTGATAGTCCAATAGAGCCCACCATCCGAGTCCAAGATTCTCCACCACCATGGAGCTACCATCTCTTCTGCTAACTCCTCTTCTACCAGCAGAAGCATTGTATCTACTGATAAGGGCACTAAATCCCTTACTCCGCTTACTCTACTTGATTTTTATCTTATACCCCCACCCAAAATGAAATTAATGAAGAAAGTTGATTCTACTTATATATTGTCTACTTCTGATGCTTTTGATTTCATTTTTATTGAAAGCTCTCTGAGTTTAAATAAAAATAATAGCTCTAGTAGTTACGATCCTTTCCTTCGAAGTGACATCCTTCTCTGAATCAATTGTGTTAACCTCTTGAGATTGACTTGGAGTCAACTGACTCTGGGGATCCCATAGAGAAGTTGTAGGTTTGCCTGATGAGAAGGTAGAACTTTCCACAAGCTCATCATTCCAAGAAGTCACTGAAGTCAACTACGTGGCAAAGTTCTACCTCTAGGTAGCAGATAAGGGTAAACAAGTCATTGGTTCTAGTGAGTAGATAGCCCCTCCATAAAATGC
Source organism: Cymbidium sinense (assembly GCA_021442155.1). Lineage (NCBI taxonomy): Eukaryota > Viridiplantae > Streptophyta > Magnoliopsida > Asparagales > Orchidaceae > Cymbidium > Cymbidium sinense. Next base: position 11,256 of record JAKCPB010001588.1, on the reverse strand, counting down.
TCCACCCATAGATATGCTTGTGGATGACCAAGCTGAGTTGATTACAATGTCCTAGCTTACCTTTGAAAGTATCCAGTTAAGCATATTTGTCTTATCCAAAAGATGATGGAATCTCTAATCAAGGCCTTACTTCATCTAGAGATATGCTTAGCTCAAATACCGCTACTAAAGAGAGGCATGCCACCGAAGGATATCTTAAGGTTACATTCAAGAATGAAGACTTAATCCTGAGATGATCGAAATGCTAACCGCTTCTTTACATTACAAGGAATGTTGGCAGATACAGGTTATCTAGAGTTTAGGTTGACCCCAGGACAAAGCCTTCTGGCCACTGGTCATCCTAATCCCCCATAGCACTAATCCTAATTCCTATTGCAAAAATTACATTTATGTGGGAAAAGTAAATATAACTACACCTATAAAATAGAGGTTAGCTAAATATACATATAATCCCAAGAAGTTGTATTTATAATTTGGACTTAGCACCCAACACATAGGTAACTAAGCCCACCAGTCCTAACTTGGATTATGCATAAGGATATAAGCAACCATCAAAAAGAGCATTCACATTTATTTTTAAGCATCCCTTAAGCATAATCTCCTGCTAAAAACATGATTAGGCTAATATTGGCTTATCTTCCGCCTACAAGCATACACCCTAACATCTAATCTAAAATAAAACATCATAAAATACAATACATCATACATTATCCTAACTTAGAGCTTGAAGTGGTGACTTAATTCTAATGTGTGTATTAAGGCTTGTGTGGTAAGTCTTGTTAGGCATATTGTTGTATTTTCTAAGTGTAGAAGGATTCAATTTAACATGAAAAGTTGATTTCACTTGAAGTAGTTTAATTGATTTGACAAATTTAATTTGTGTTTTCTTTTGTTTCATTTGATTACACTTAGCAACTAAGTGTTATAAAGAGAGGAAAAGAGGATTGCCCTCTTTCATCCCTACCTTTAGTCACTTTCTAAAGTATATTAATTTGATTTAGTTCTCTTAGTGAATGGCTTATTAAATGATTTAATTAATCCTAAGTTTAGGTTCACTTTAAATAATCCTATTCAAAATGAAAGGCATCTTAAGATTAATTTAATTAATTACCACCACATGACATATATTAAATCATTCCTTTCCATCACATGTAACATGCATATGATTTAATCTTAAGTGTATATATACATGCAATATATTTTAGCACACTTAAAGGATGAATGTATATGTATGTTTAGAATTTATATTTTATTTGATTGAATTATTTAAACATATTAATTTAAAACTTTATTCAATTTCCTAAACAAAAAGGACATAAGAATGAAATTAAATAAGCATGTGCCATTATTAAATCAGGGAAGTGAGGTAATCAAATGACCTCCTTGGAGCTAGCTAAAGCCTCATATTCGGATGTCCACTATATACCCATTTGCATTCAAACATATGTAAATTCATACATGAACATAGAAGTAAGCTCCAAATCATATGGCTAATTAATTCAACCACTTAGTCAATTATGAACGCATGCAATTTTAATGTAAAATGGAATTTTCATTCACTAATCACAAATACATAGACATGTACAAAGATATAGGAAAGTATGTGTCATTGTTAAACCGAGAAATTGAGGTAATCAAATGACCTCCTTGGGGCTAACTAAAGCCTCATATTCGGATGTTCGACTATATACTTGCTTTTCTTGGACACACATGGATGTATACATAAATGAGGAAAGAAAACCATGCAAAGATTATATATATTTTTTATTTAATCATTTATATATATGAATTAAATCTTTATCTAAATTCTAATTTTGAAATACATAAGAATGAAATCAAATGGGTATGTGTCGTTGTTAAACCGGGGAAGTGACGTAATCAAATGGCCTCGTTGGGGTAAGCTAAAGCCTCGTGTTCTTGAGATGTCCATACTATATACCCATTATCATTCAATCTTATATAAATCAACACTTGAATAGAGGAAAGAGAACTCAACATTCATACACTTAAGCTATAAGCACATGCATTTCTTATGTATTCAAAACTAGCATCATAACACATATTATTAGTCATTTATAAGATTTTGAAAATACATTTGGATTTAATAGTGATAATAGCCACACATATATTAAATTAAATCAACACATGCAAGCTTACATAAAGGAAATCCATTTTATTTTACTTGATTTTGAAAAGATGGATGCATGAATTCAAATGACTTACCAAATTTAACATGATTGGAAAGAGGACAATCAAATATAAGCATGTGATTCATTCAAGAAAACTAGGGACAATCAAATCAAATAAGATTATATAAAGCAAACCAAAGCTTCTTTATTAATTATGTTTTGGATTTGATTTGATCTAAAGAGGAGAAGAGAAATCATCACTTGATGTTTTAAACCCATTCCCACATTAGTGATTTGATTTAATTTAAGGAAATGTAATTAAGTTGATTTTATGGGTTAATTAAGTTGAGCCCTTAATTAGATGAATTAATTACCCTTCTATGTCACCTTAAAGTAATTAACTAAATAAATATGAGCAAACATGATATGCATGGAAAATAAACTTGCAATGATCCTAGGAAATGGGGCCTAATGCAATTGGATCATGATTAATAGTTATTTAGATTAAAGGACTTAATTAATTACATTTATGGTTTTCCCACACATGTGGACTAACCATATTTTCATTAAATTCCTTTAGGTTATTAAACACTTAAAGATCTACCCCATGATTTAATTAATTAAGGTCTGATGTGATTATGATTTCAATTTGATTAAGTGATTTAATTAATTTATTAAATCTTAATTAATTTCATTTTAAAAAGGGTGAATGAACTTAAGGAAAGTCCCAACCCTATTTCTTAGTTCACTTATGTTGAACAATGATTAATAAACTTAATTAACCAATTTGTTACTATTCATGGGATTAGTTAATCATTAATTAACTTAAAAGAGTAAGGTTTAATTAGTCAATTTTCTTAATTAAGTGAGCAATAAATCCAAGAAAATAATGAGAGGCAGAGGTCATGCCATTAAATTAACCTACAAAATTTGGGATTAATTGCTCATGTAATTATGAGTAATAATTAAAATTTTATAATTAAACTTTAATTATTGTTCAAAATTAGTTAAGATCATTTTAATTAATTCTCCTCTAAAATACTTTTAAAATGAGTATTTATTTGCATTTTTTATTTCTATGATTTTTATGATTTTAGAAGTTTCATATTAAAAATGATTAATTAATGTTAATTAAAGCCTAATCCTATTGGTGCCATATGGCACGCTTTCTACATGGCACCGAGAGATTGGCTACTTAAAACTTATATGACTCAATACCTATGTGACAGTGGCGGACACGCTTTCTCATCTGCCATCCAATCTAAGATCGGATGGCTATGATTAATCCCACAGCTTAATAGGATTAAATTAGATTGATCTAGCAGATCTAATCACCCATTCGATCATGTGGAAGACGGCGTGATTCTAACATCATGCAAGTGAGAGAATGGAGTCTCATACATTTTCCTTTGATCCGAAGCTCGAAGCTTGGATCAACTCCAAAAGGATCCCACATCTTCATGACATCGATCGGAGGGGATCCAACAGTCAATATCACATGAGATGCAGGTTTTCTTTAAAAATTTCCAACACATTTTTGCCAAAGGATCAGTTTTGGAAGCATACCTCATCAGAGGTCAAGATCGTAGGCTCGAATGATTGATAAAGCTTCATCTAGTGGAGATAAAGCCCTGTTGAGTAGCAATTGGATCAATCCTCATGTTTCCTGAAGGCCATGAACTAATGATTTGGAGCTCATATTTGATCGAAGTCTCATCTCTAGTGTTCAGGAAGCTTGGGAGATAATTCATTCTTACATGATGAGGCCTAGGGAGGTGTGTGCAAAGTTAATTTGAGTTTGATGGAGAAATGGGAGAGTTAGGTCAAAAAATGGGAGTGTCTTATTTCATAATGGATGGGAATGGAATTTTTTGATCGAGGAACGAGCTTAAAAGCTTAGGAAATGGCTCTAGCAGCTCTTCTTGGTTAGCTAGGGCTCTAAAGAATTATTTTTGTGTGTTTTTAAGTGGGAATGAGGGGATGTATAGCCCCCATTCATCTTGATTGGATGGTGGGATGGTTTGGTTTCTGGCCATCTCATCTCATGGAGGTGGTGGGAGGAGGTGAGTTGGCTTTGGTTGAAGGTGGAGGTGGTGGTTGCAAGGAGGAATCATGGGTGTCCTATGGGTTTCAAATGCTCCAATGGGGAAGGTGAGGTGATTACACCCCATGGGTCATGGTCGACCCAACCACCCCTTGGTCAGTTCAATGTCCTGTGCCTAGGTTCATTGGGAGAGTACTAAGTGGCCAAGGAATGGAAATGATCACTTACGTGGGCGATTTGTCTCATGTGATGCTCTTGACCCAAGGGTAGAATGATCATTTGGCATTATATTTGATTTGGGTAGATTTGAAATGAGCCAAAAGTGGGTAAGCCCAAATTTCAAGTCAATTGAGTTGATTTGATTAGTTTGGCTCAATTTATTTGATCATTTAGGTCAATTTTAGTTAGTTGGATCAATTGACCAATTGGTTAAGGGTCAAACCGGTCAAGTTCATATGATCATTTGGGATGTTTTGGTTCAATTGGTTTGCTATTCATTTGAATTTGGGTAAAATGGGTTGTTGACCAATTTACCAAATTGGCTTTTGGGTGTTGGTCTAGTTTAGTTGACCAATTGAAGATGATTGTACACTTTGGTTTTAATTAATTTGGATTTTTGATTTAGGCCAACTTGAACCTTTAGGTCAATTTGGGCTAAGTAGGTCAATTGGGTTCAATTGGGTCCAATCATGGCTTTGGTCAAGTTCAACAATCAATTTGGAATGAACTTGAGCCATTGGTTGCAATCAATTTGGTTTATATTGATTTGACCCAATTTGGTCTAGAACAAATTTGGGTCAACTTGGGTCTAGAGGACAATTGGGATTAGTTTGACTCAAAAGGTTGTCAAGTCATATTCAAATATTGATTTTGATTTGGTATGAATCATTGGTTTCAAGGATTTGGCTTAGGTTGAAATTTGGCTAGTTTGGGTTCATATGGGTTATGACTTGGTCAAATGACCAAGTTGACTTGATTTGAATATGACAATTAAGATCAACCTAGGGTGATCAACAATCATGATGGGAGGTTTGATGGGCTTGGTTCAATCCAATTTGGTAAATAGATCAAATTAGCCACTTTGGGTCAAGACCAATTGGGTTTAGTTGATTTGGGTTGATTTAGTTGAGTTTATATATGGATTTGGATTGATATATAAATTCAATTGAATTCTTGGTTCAAATGGGTTTGGGTTCCATTTCAAGATTAAGTTGTTTGACTTGGATGATTTTTGTTTGGCTTTGATGATTGTAGAATTAATTTATATTTGTGAATATGATTGAAGGTATGATTGATTCATGAGAAAATCAATTGAATTTAGGTTTTGGAATGAAGAATTTGGCTAAGTCCATGGAGTTCATGGGGTTTTGATTTGGTTTGATTTAGTTTTGATGATTTAAATGTATATTTCATTTAAATTTGTGAAGATGATTGAAAATATGATTGATTTGTGAGAAAATCAATTGAGTTTGACTTGATTTGGATTAAGATTTGGCTAAGTCCATGGGATAGGTCATATTCCTTAAGAAGGGTTTTGATTTAATTTGATTTAATTTGATTTAGTTTTGATCATTTGAATATAGATTTGATTTATATTTAAAAATATGATTGAAGATATAAATTGATTATGAGATAATCAATTTATTTTGGATTGATTGATTAAGGTTTGTAAGTCCATGGGATAGGTCATATGGCTTAGAAGGGTTTCAAGTTTGGATTTAATCATGGGCTTCAATCATTTGGTTTTGAAATTTGGGTTTGGATTTGGATTTGAATTGATGTTGAATTGAACTTGAGGTTTTGAGAATATGAACATGGATTGGATTTGGGTTGTAGAGGATTATCCTAATCCCTAAGGCATAACCTAATCTTATGGTTAACCCTTCAAATCTTTGGAAGTGTTTTTCCTAATATTAGAAGTGTCTTATGACTAGAGAAGTCTTGGTTCTAAGACTCTAATTTTTGCCCTTGGAGATAGATGATTGGAAGACCAAGGTCAAGTTTCACATTATAGAATCAGATACATCTTTCAATGCTTTGTTTGGGAACCATGGATACATGACAACAACATAGTTCCATCCTATCTACATCATTATATGAATTACCTTCTGATTAGTACTTGCCTTGTGTTCATAATTTAACAAAGAAAGGGCTAATCCCACATACTTGGTCAAAGCATAGGTCAGATTACTTCAAAATAATATGAAAGATCAAATGCATAAGCTCTCAATCAAGACCTAGACTAGGATTCAAGACAAGGTCCAATGAGATGTTGATTACTTAGTCATCACCAATCATTAGATAAAGTTCTTTTCAAATCACATTAACATATGAGGAGTGCTTAGAAACTGTGATGATCCAAAATGATTTTGAAGTTAAAGATGCACGCCAGTTCAAGGAAGAGATCAAAACCATTGATGAGCTCATGAAATCAACTTAGAACCAAGAAGATCCACGCCTGACATACATCAATTCTTGTTGAATGAAATTAAAACCAATGACTCAATTAGGCTATTGATTGAGTTTAAGGACTACTTTGCATGGAGTTATGAAGACATGCATGGATTGGATCCTAACATAGTGGTCCATAAATTAGCAATAGAACATACAGCTAATTGTATCAAGCAAGCTCCTAGGCACATGCGATTAGACATAGAACAATAGGTCATTTAGGAAGTCAAGAAACCGATCGAGGCTTCATCTAAGAAAAAAATACCTACCCCAACAATGTCATCCCAAAAAAAGAATGGCCAAATTTACATATGCATCATTTTAGGATTTAAATAAGGCATGTCCAAAAGATGAATTTCCACTACCAATCCGAGTGATGGTGGACATTGTCTCATCTCATTTAATCTTCTCTTTCAAGGATGGCTCATCTAGATATAACCAAATAAAGATGTCCCATGAAGATGAAAGAAACACTACTTTTAGAACCCCTGATTAAAATCTATTACTATAAGGTCATGCCTTTCAGCCTTAAAATGTCAACATACCAATTATTACTCAAATATTCAACGAACTCATTCACCATCAAGTCGAGTTCTATGTCGATGATCTTATGGTCAAAAGTAGAGAAAAAGAAGGCCATCTCTTTGACTTGAGAGTAGTTCTTAAATAGTTAAAATAATTTAACCTCAAAATGAACCCCTTGAAGTGTGCATTCGGAGTAGCATCAGGGAAATTCCTAGGGTTTGTTGTCTGACACCAGAGAATCGAATCAAAATCTATCTAGAGAAGATCAAAGCAATATTAGAAATGCCACCGCCTAAAAGTTTAACTCAACTCAGTTCATTCCAAGGGTGGTTAGAGTATTTAAGACACTTTATATCCAACCTATCGGGAAGATGTTAGCCATTCTCAACACTTGTCAAAAAGGATGCCAAGTTTAACTGGGATGACAAGTGTGAGCTTGCCTTTGAAGACATCAAGCATTACCTGATGACATCATCAATTCTAGTAACCCTATCCTGGGCAAGCCACTTATACTTTACACTACTACATTAGATGACTCTCTTGATGCTTTATTAGCTTAAGCCAATGATGAAGGGATGGAAAATGCACTCTACTATCATAGCCATCATCGAATCCCTACTGAGGCTAATTATCCACCCATTGAGAAGCATTGCCTAGTTTTAACCATTGCATCCCAAAAGCTACAACACTACATGCTTCCTCATAAGGTGAACTTAATCTCTAGGATCAATCCACTATAGTATCTCATGAGATGGTTGACGCTATCTAAATGGTTAGCAGGACAATCCATGATCCTCTCATATTGACATTACCTTCATACCTCTCATAAAGGAAAGGACAAGTTTAATGCTTAGCGACACCACTTCCTGACTCTCCGCTAGTGATGATCTCCCCGATGAACAAATCATGAACTTATGGGATACTAGCATTCACCGTTGGGAGATGTACTTTGTTGGTGTGGCTTCCTCTGAAAGAGGAGAAGAACTAGAATCTACTATTCTAGGAATGGCAGGGGTAGGAATAGTTCTCATAACTCCAGACCATGATGTGATGAGATTCTCATATCATCTGTCCAATCCTTACACTAATAATGAAGCCAAATATGAGTCTCTACTTGCCAGTCTAGAGTTTTTCATTACTCTAAGCATCCATAACATCAATATCTATGAGGATTCTTAACTAGTTATCAACCAAATGGTTATGTCCTATAAGGTTATAAAGCCCAAGCTCCATCACTACCACAAGTACACCATGGAGTTTTTGGCCCAAATCTCAGAGGTTACCATTTATAAGATTCCTCGAGTAGAGAATGTCATAGCATATGCTTTAGCCAAGTGTGTCAAGGAGTTGACATGTTTGGAGGATGAGTCCATATCAATAAAGGTCCAAAATAGACAAGTCTTATCCCTTATTGATATTGAACTCATCAAAAGTACTCTTGAAGGGAGGTTGCCATTGCCAAGAAGGATGAGGAGTTAGATTGGAGGCAACCATTCATGGATTACCTAAATAAAGGCAAACTACCTCAAGAGAAGTCCCAAGCCTAGCAGATGAAGCAAAGAGCACTTTCCTATGCTCTTGTGGATGGTGTCTTGTACTAGTGGTTTTTTGATCATACGTTATTACATTATTTAGACAAGAGTGAAGCTCATAAGATCATGACTGACGTACACTCAATATTATGTGGAGCCAACCAATCCAGTCCAAAGATGAAAACCAAGATTAAGAGACTAGGATACTACTAGCCATCGATGATCAAAGATTGCATGGATATGGCTAGGCGATGCCACCAATGTCAAATACATGGTGTGGTCCTACACCAACCACCGAACATTCTAAATCCTACATTGGCCTCATGGCCATTCAAGTGTTGAGGTACAAGATAGTGGGTCGATTGATCCTTCTTTCCAAGGGTCATCATCTTAAGCATCAATACTTTTCCAAATGGAAGGTGATTTCCTAGAGAGGTTAGCACATGTGCTCCAATTTTTTAAGAACCATATCATATATAGTTCGAGTGCCTCAAAGAATTATATCTGATAATTGTGTTGCATTCAAGAGCAGTGAGATCGACACCTTTTCCCAAAGACATAACATAGATTAGAGATATTTACCATCAACTACTCAAGGAAAATAGCTTAGAAGCCTTCAACAAAACTCTCATCCAAATACTAAGAAGACACTCAACAAGAGTGGCATGAGAGTTAGTTGAAGCCTTGTGGGCCTACTACATCACATATAAAACTCCAACTACTCCTTTCTCCTTAGTGTATGGGTCCCAAGCCATTCTACCATTAGAAGTCCAACTCCCATCACTAAGGATAGCTATGGGTAGCAAAATCACAATAGAGTAGAACATCAAGTTGAGGTTAGAAGAGCTCAAAGGTTTGGAGGAGAGATGCTGGGCATGCCAAAACCTCAAGTTGTACAAAGCTAAAATGATTCAAGCTCACAACAAGTTGGTCCATCCTAGAACTTTTCAAGTAGGAGAGCTTATTTTAGTTCTAAGGAGATCAATTGTTGCCCATTGTAAGATGGGAGGCAAGTTTGAACCCACTTGGGAAGGCCCTTTGGCAGAGAGAAGGTCTACCAAGGAGGATCTTATCAGCTTATTAATCATAAGAGAGAGCATCCAATGTTTTGAATCAATGCACTCTACTTAAGGAAATATTATAAATCATGTTCAAAAAATAATTATCATTAATGAAAATTCCATTTGAATTCAATCTCTTCTATGTTGAAAGTATTCTTATTTATGAATCGCCATGATGTGTTTAGGGTAGGTGTAAGGAACCCGAGTGACATCCTATCCTTCATCGACAACACAAAACACAAACTACACATAAATATATAAAATAAACACATATCTTTGTCTGAGGCTACTCGAAGTTGAGATAACACCCCCAGGTACTCTCAAATGCCTAGGTCGGGACATGTTACCCTCCTCTAGTGTGTCACCCCGGTTCTTGCTTTGAGGATGTAAGTCCGCTATGCTTTCCTTCCTTATTTGGCTTTACACCGATGAGTGCCTTATTAGTTTGGTAGGCCTTACTGCATGGCCACTAAGCTACCACATGTTGGTTTCATTTAAGAGGATGTGAGTCTAGTATGCAATCTTCTTAGATTAGCCTTGGTCCACTGATTGGGTCAAGTATATTTTGAGGTTTAGGATAAGTCCCCTAGTATCCCCTTCCTCCCACGCTTCAAGTCCGGGTCCCCTTCCTCGAACTCCCTACTTAGTAGTCGTCAGGTCGACAAGATAGCATATGGACACTATCTTAATGATTAGTAACACTTGAAAAGTTGTAAGCCTACACACTTTCTTTCCAAATTCATCATTGCACACCAACGGGCACCTTAGGTTGGTTGGTTCTCACTATGTAAATGGATACACCACTCATGAATGGATACACCTTGGTTGGTTCTCGCACCTAGATACACCACTCATGGAGATGTAAGTACTTCACTTTCTCCTTGAGTTGGCCACTATATATAGGCTTTCTTTCCGTGGCTCAAGATAATGCCCCTAAAAGCATCTCCCCTATGGGCACTATATTTGGATCACATCCTTGTAACCCATTTATACATTACCCGAAGTTATTAGATTGATAGCTCTTTCCTAGTAACCACCCCTATGGTTGGAGAATCCAATCTGAAGATGTGTAGATTCTCCTTTAGTCTAGTAAATCTAAGATAGGTTAAGGCCGACATAGCCCCATTCTCAGTTTAGTCCCTCACATACCAATAGGGTCCACGCAAACATATAAACAAAAAAATATATATTCATTTGTGGATTAGGAGGACACCCTTAGCGATTCATTTTCCTAAGCAAGCATCCTATCTTTAGGTCAATTTTAGCAAAACTCCTATAGTAATCGCCTAACTACTCTTGAGTTGATATAAGTCCCCGCATTCACTCAAGTGGCCCCTATGTCTGCTCATTTGTTGTGCTACCAACAAGTCACCCCAGCGGTTGTTCCCTGCTTTAGAAGTATATGTTTGCTACTCCTTCCTAGCACAGTTATTGCACAGTGAAAGGCAACCACCTAGGTTAGCTAGCTCTCCCCCACGGCCTATAGACTATTCCTTTGGATTTGTAAATTTATG